>PVKU01010204.1:0-53849 GCA_004027475.1 Anoura caudifer
CTTCCTTCCTTCCTTCCTTCCTTCCTCTCTCTCTCTTCATCCATCCATCCATCTCCCCAACAGTCTCTAAGCAATATTTTGATAGCAGTACTTTGAAATAGTCAACAGAATGATAACATCTAAAATGGCAACATTGTTTGAAAGGTGAGAATTGTTAATTCCCCTGACTTAACCTTCTGCCACCATCTGCACTACTGCACTGCAGCTTCTAGGGCACAGGAATGCAGAAAAACACCACACTTAGTTTTGCCCCAAGTGGGAGGAAGGTATGGAGGAAGTCAGAGTGTATAAATATACCAGGTTTTTATTCTTCTACTTTAATTAAAAAATAGAATGTATTGAAAGGAGGAGACAAAGACATACAAAATACAAAGCTAGAAGCTTTCTTGAGCCCATTACACCTCTTCTGTGTCACAGGCAAGTCACTGTCATCACATACAGATGGCAAGAAAGAGTTACCTGAGAAGGCAGTAAGTAGATTCAACTGGGGAAGCTGAGTGAGTGTGGAAGGTGCAGAAAGGACTAGGAGAGGCACACAGAGTGGATTACAGAAAGCAACCAGAGAGAAGAGAACTTTGTAGCAATCTCGGAGGGAGAAACACACCTTTTCTTTCTGTCCATAAAACCCTTCACCCAGCAACCGCGCTGGAGTTCTGCAGGAGGAAGCCTTCACAGACAGTGGCATTTTGGAGGAGGCATTTTGCCCAAGGCAGCAGCAGAATACATTTGTCATCTGAAGGCAGCACATGGAGAACTGTACCTCCAGCTTTTCAGTGTTGCACAGAATTGTGCTGTCTGTCACCAATAGAAACAGAAAATCTAGAGAGAAAAATGCAAATGATAAAGTCTGAATAGTTCAAAAGGGAAGGTCCCTAAGTTGTGAAGACTGAATTTTCAGAATTGCAGACAGGAAGACTTGATACCTGTCTGGGATAGTACATCCACTTTAGTAAAAAAAATAAAATAAATAAATAGCCTTTTGGGTGAGACTAGCATGGGCAGACACTGGAGGGAGGCAGTGTGGGTCAGCAGGTAGCAGTGGAATTCAAGGGTAATAAAGAACCAGGATGGCAAATCCCTGCTCATCTGCAAGGGCATTTTGGAAGCAGGGGGCAGACAAGCAACAGGGAGAGAAAGTCACTCGTGTTTGGGTCTTGCAGGAGGTCACCGTGCTGGTGTTGGAAGGGAGGGAACATTCTGAAGCAAAATGCAGAAGCACAGAAATAAGCAACAACATGGTTCATTCACCAATGGCTAGTGAAGAGGAACAGTGATAATAATTACAGTTACTAAATACCTTTTACATCCATCATCTCATTTAATCCTTCTAAATTATGTGTGAAATCAGCATAATTACTTTAATTTTACAAGTGAGAAAACCAAGGCAGATAAACTCAGTAACTTGCTAAAGGTAGTATTGAGCTAGGATTCAAATCCAGTTCGACATTATAATGCATATTATATTAGTTTACTATAAAAGTGTTTGTACTTAAATAAATTATGTACAGTGTACTTAATAAACTCTTCTTCAACATGACAACCTCCCCAAGCCACCATCTTAGATCTCTCCTCCTATTCCCACCTAAACTTCTTGAAAAAATTCTCATTTTTAATGTTTTTTTAAAAAATATGTTATTGTTTATGCTATTAACACTTGTCCCAATTTTCCCCCTTTGCCCCCCTCCACCCAGCCCACCCCTCACTTCCATAGTCCATCCCCACACCATTGTCCATGTCCATGGTTCCTTCACACATGTTCTTTGACTAATCCCTTCACCTTTTTCCAATCAGTCTCTGCCTCCCTCCTCCATTCTTACAACTGTCAGTCTGTTCCACGATTCTGTGTCTCTGGTTCTATTTTGCTCATTAGTTTATTTTGTTCATTGGATTTCTCTTATAAGTGAGATCATGTGTTATTCATCTTTCACCAACTGGCTTGTTTCAATTAGAATAATATCCTCCAGTTCCATCCATGCTGGTTGTGAAGGGTAGGAGCTCCTTCTTTCTGCTGCATAGTATTCCGTAGTGTAAATGTACCTCAGTTGTTTTATCCACTCATGTACTGATGGGCACTTAGGCTGTTTCCAAATTTTGGTTATTGTAAATAGTGCTGCTATGAATATTGGGGCGCATAGGTTCTTTTGAGTTGATGTTTCAGTGTTCTTAGGGTATAATCCCAGCAGTGGAATTTCTGGGTCAGAAGACAGTTCCATTTTTATTTATTTTTTTTTTTTTTTGAGGAAATTCCACACTGTTTTCCACAGTGGCTGCACCAGTCTGCATTCCCACCAACAGTGCGCTAAGGTCCTCTTTTTTCCACATCCTTGCCAGCACTTGTTTGTTGATTTATTAACAAACAAGTCAAGCCATTCTGACAGGTGTGATATCTCATTGTGGTTTTCATTTATATCTCTTTGATGGATAGTGATGTTGAGCATTTTTTCATATGTCTATGGGCCATCTGTACGTCCTCTTTGAAGTGTCTATTCAGGTTCTTCACCCATTTTTTAATGGGATTGTTTGTCTTCCTGGTGTTGAGTTATACAAGTGCTCACATTTTGACTGCATTTCCTTACATCTTACTGGACCTTCCTTCAACTTATTGCATAATCTACCTTCTGGCCTGTCACTCCACCAAAACTGCTTTTGCTAAGGTCAGTAAGGCCCATGTTTCACTGAATCTATAGAAGGCCTCTTGGTGCTTCTCTGGCTTGACTCTTGGCAGCCTTCTCACAACAATTTCTCGCACTGACTTCTTTTGGTTAGCTGTTCCCCATCATCCTCTCACCAGTCTCATGGCTCCTCTTCCCCTTTCAGTCTCCTCTTCCTCTGCTAAGCCTTGGACTAAGGATGTCCTTCAGGGCTCTGTTCACCTCACCCTCTTTCCACATATCCCTGAAAGGTTTGATCAACACCTGGGCTTCAATTATCATGTATACTCTGCTGAGTCCTGAAAGAGGAACTCAGATTCTTTTGTTTGCTTCTGTTTTAGTATTTTCTGTCCAGCATGAGCACTCGAGGTGACAGCACCTACTTCGGCCTCTAAGGACCTTCTTGTGTCCTTAGTCTCAGTGTATGCAGTTTGATGGAGTGGAATTTGGGGGAGGTCATGTGATTAGGGCCTTTGCTCTATTCTCCTTACTCCAGGAATTGCATTAGGAATCAACATGCAGCTGACTGGTTTAGGACTTTGTTCCTACTGTTGAGGAGAGAGAAGCTCCTTTTAATATGGGCCCTGAGTCTGAAAAGATGTAGCTTGGAGCTGCTATAGCTGTCTGGCCACCATGAAGAGAGAGCATCTTTTACAATAAAGCCAACAGAGAAGAAGCAGAGAGAGAAATGGATCCAGATACCACATTTGAATCTCTGCATCCAGCCATGCCTCCAGAACTACATACTCCAATCTGGTAGCCATGAGCCACACATGGCCATTGAACATTTTGTATATTTTAGCATATTTCATGCTTATATAAGATATAATAAATACATTTTAATATATTTTGGATATATCAGTTAAATAAAATATATTATTAAAGTAAAATTTGCCTGTTTCCTTTTTCTTTTTTTAATTATTTATTTAATGTGGCTAGAACATTTAAAATTACATATGTGGCAGATATTATATTTCTACTGGATTATGATGCTGTAGATCTTTCACTTATTTCCTTTTTTAAGCCTGTAAAACATAAATACAAATAACAGTTTGCAACCATAAAGTTCTTCATAATACAATGAGACATATATTAATTCCAGTTCCTTCTCCTAGGTACCAGCCCCACATATAGCAAGATCTTCAGTGGGACAGACATTTATTTTAAAATCAGTGCAGGGAGGAGGAGGGGGTAAATGGGGGAAAAGGTACAGGGAATAAGAAGCATAAATGGTCAGTGCAAAATAGACAGGGGAAGGTTAAGAATAGTATAGGAAATGGAGAAGCCAAAGAACTTACACATACAATCCAAGGATATGAACTAAGGGGGTGGAATGCGGGTGAGAGGTGAGTGTAGGGCAAAGGGGAATAAAGGAGGAGGGAATGGGACAACTGTAATAACATAATCAATAAAACCTATTTAAAAAATAAAATCAGTGAGATGTCCTTTAGAAGTTTCTACCAATGTTCTAACTCTACTAGTAAAGGTATCAATTTATCTTTGCAAAAGACAGCCTTTGTTTAAAAAAAAAAAACAATTGGAAAGGACCCTTTTTTGATTCAAAGGCAAAGCAAATGTGCGCACATCAGTTTTTAAGAAGACTGTCACCCATTATCTTAGATGTAAATGCCTTGAATAGACATGTTACATGTTTTGTTTAGCAATGCAAACTGGTGTATTTTTAGCAGGATGGTACCCTTGAAAAGACTTTTTTCCTCAATGTGATTTTTTTCACACAGTTATCTCTGTACATTATTCTTTGTTCTTGGGATGTATTTGTGTGTGAATATGTGTGTGCCCACACAGGAAGCAGATAGTGACAGCATAGGTGGAGAGCCGCATCTTTACCTTAAGCTGGGGTAGGGACTTAGAAAGAACCAGATAAGAAATGCCAAAGTTTACTCTGTGCTGAAAACCCACATGTAGTGTCATTTCAGATGGTATAATCTAGATTTGGAGAAGTCAAATGTCAAATTTTGTGATTGCCCTGAGTTCTAAGAACCAGACCACACATTCTGGGTGAGAGTTGAGCTTTCCTCTGGGGGAAAAAAATGGTTGTGAATCCAAAGGAGAGAAGTAATTATCTTCTCTTGAATTCTGTGAACAAATGTGTCCTCTTGAGTAGGAGGAACAGGTGAAGGCACTGCCGATTATGGGCTGATCACTCTAAGTGTCACAGTGGGCTGGGGAATCCAAGAAAGGAACATAGTCCAAAAGAAACCACTTATTAAAGGACAAAATCTAGAAGCAGGAGTATAGCTAACATCTAAGTTTTCCTCTTCTGTGTGGTAATTCCCT
This sequence comes from Anoura caudifer, assembly GCA_004027475.1. Classification (NCBI taxonomy): domain Eukaryota; kingdom Metazoa; phylum Chordata; class Mammalia; order Chiroptera; family Phyllostomidae; genus Anoura; species Anoura caudifer. Next base: position 4,950 of record PVKU01010204.1, read on the forward strand.
TCTAGTATCCCCATGCTGCTTGTAGAATTGTGTTGGATGTCACTGTCCAATCTATGTGTGCTTTGTTGGGTTAAGAGAGCTGTATGTGGCAATGGAATGGAGAGAGTTGATGTAGTTCAGAGAATCCAAACATAATTTGCAAGAGCTGACTTACCTGCTGGGTCTGAGGAAGCATCTGGGGAAAAGATGGCAGTGGAGGTAGTAAGTGACCTCCAGGAAAAACTGAGGAATTACTGGAAATCACTTGGCAATGAGAACCCAGTAGAAAAATAAAATTCCAATGGTCTGTGGAGTAAGGCCTCAGATTTTGTCAGCTGGGTATTAAATGCAATAACCCATAAGTAGCAGTATTCACCAAGTATTCCATGTGTTTCTCAACACTTCCTAGCATCTATATAGTTAGGTGGCACCACGTGGTAAGTATCGTTGAATGAGTGAGGAGAAGAACCTAGGCATAATTTTCCAAGACTGCATCACCTTCTGTGGCAACCAAATAGGTGACGTATTCCATATAATGTAGCAGCAAGATTATAGAGCTGCTGTCAGTGTGGGTCCCTGTGTGTGGAGCAGAACCTGCCACTTTGCATGTTTGAAGCAAATAAATGAAAAATAATCTTCTGTGTTCACTAAACCATGAGATGTTTGTTCTTTTAAACTGTCACATAACCTAGTCTCTCCTCATGAATACTTGATGCAATATGATTTGCTTGGTGCATGATACAAAGTGAACACTGCATAAATGTTAGCTGTTATGCAAGCCTGTGTCCTGCTTGCCTTCAGGCCTGTTCCTTGCTTTCCCTATGTTCTGAGGTCCCTCATAAGAGGACTGAAACCAATAGGCTTCCAGGACTCTGGATGCCTACTGATTTCTGGTTGGGTTCAAGCATCGGGAAGCACTCAGGAGACAGGTGAACAGAAAGAAGTGAGAAATCAGGTTGTTTCTCCCCCTCTTTCTGCTTTGGATGGCATCTCTAGCTGAAAGTGCATCTTTAAAGTGTTAAAAAAAACCAAAAATCTAAAATTCTATACCCAGTAAAAGTATCCTTGAAAGATGAAGGATGAAGAATCAAGATAGTAGAGGAGTAAGCAGAAGCTACACTAATTGATGGAACAGAATAGAGAGCCTGGAAATACACCAACACCTTTATAGTCAACTGATATTTGTATTTGACAGAGAAAGCAGGCACATATAATGGGCTAAAAATAGTTTATTAATAAATGATGCTGTGCAAATTGGTTAGATACCTGCAGAAAAATAAAACTAGACTACCTTCTTACACCACACACAAGAATAAATTCAAAATGGATCAAAGACTTAAATATTAGACCCGAAACCATAACAATCCTAGAAGAAAACATAGGCAGCCAAATCTAGGACATTCCTTGCAGTCATGTTTTATCTGATATATCTCCTTAGGCAAGGGAAACAAAAGAAAAAATGAACAAATGGAACTACATCAAACTAAAAAGTTTTTGCACAGCAAAGGAAATCATCAACAAAACAAAAAGACAACCCACAGAGTGGGAGAACATATTCATTGATACACCTGATAAGAGATTAATATGCAAAATTTATAAAGTACATACAAAACTCAACACTAAAAAAATCATGCAACTCAATTAAAAAGTGGCCAAAGGACCTGAATAGACACTTCTCCAAAGAGGACATACAGATGGCCAATAAACACATGAAAAAGGTACTCACTGTCACTAATCATCAGAGAAATGAAAATTAAAACCACAATAAGATACCATCTCACACCTGTCAGAATGGCTATCATCAATAAATCAACAAACAAGTGCTGGTGAGAATGTGGAGAAAGGAGAACCTCTGTGCACTGTTGGTGGGAATGCAGACTGGTGCACCCACTGTGGAAAGCAGTATGGAGTTACTCCAAAAAATTAAAAATGGAACTGTCTTCTGACCCAGTGATCCCACTTCTGGGAATATATCTGAAGGAACCCCAAACACTAATTCAAAAGAACGTAAGCACCCTTATATTTACTGCAGTGTTATTTACAATCGCCAAGATATGGAAGCAGCCCTAGTGTTCATCAGTAGATGAGGGGATAAAACAACTGTGGGACATCTACACAATGGAATACTACTTGACTGTAAAAAAAAAGAAGAGATTTTTACTCTTTGCAACAGTATGAATGGACCTGGAGAACATTATCCTAAGTGAAATTAGCCAGCCAGAGAAAGACAAATACTACATGATTTCACTCATGTGTGGAGTCTAATGAACAAATTGAACTAACAAGCAAAATAGGGACAGACTCATAGGTGGAGAGCAGGATCACAGCTAGTGAGAGGAAGGGAAGAGGGAGGGATTGGGCAAAAAGGAAAGAGGACTCATAGGTATGGACAACAGTGTGGTGATTGATGTGGAGGGGGCAGGGTGTAAGAGGACTAGATGGTAATGGAAAAAAATATAATAAAGATTAAAAAAAAGAAAAATGAAGGCTAAAGACCTATTTTAAAAATCTGACAAATTTGCCACCATCAGACCTACACTAAAAGAAGTACTAGAGGGATTCTTCATAATCCGAGATGAAAGCACAAAAATACAGGGAGGAATAAAAAGCAGGAAAAAAGGTAAAAGCAGGGTAAATGCAGATGAACACTGAACAGTAATAATAAAATCACATGTGATTAAAAACATGTGTGCATGTTAAAATTTTGTGAAGTCCTTGCATTGTGATTTGTTGAAAAAGTACTCATTTATTTTCCATTGTTCTGAAAACACTTTATTATACAAATTACATTCAGAAAGTAGTTTCTAACAATGTAACCATCTAAAAATAAGACATCTCCAAAACTCATTAACTGAAGAAGAAAATTTTAAAAAGAATTTAAATAAAGAATCACTTAAAAGGGGCTCTAATAAGTAAAAAATGCATGCTGTAATCTTTAGCTAATCATTAAAAGAATAAAAAATAAATATTATCAAAAAGATATTAGAGAGGGATATAGAATAAAAACTGTTTGATTAACCCCAAATGTGTGAAGAATAAAAAATAAAAAGACCAATAACAGATTAAAAAATAGTAAAATGGTAAATGTGAATACACTCTATCATTAATTAAATTAAATGTGAATGGATTAAATATTTCAATTAAAAATATTCCAGTTAAGTCCATTATCAGACTTAATGAAAAGTAAAACACAATTATATTTTGCTTTTCTGAAATACATCATAAATACAAATATGTACATAGATTGGAAGGGAAATGATGAAAAAAATAGACCATGAAAACAATAACCAAAAAGGGGGAAAAGTTGGAATATCTAAACTGACATCTAACAAAAATAGATTTAAGGCAAGGGGTTGCCACACCAGTCTTCTAATTAGCCTCTTTTACTACAGTTGTTCTCCATCTGATCAAATTTAGCTACAGTTGAAGTTGTTCATCTAGAGCACTAGCCTATTTTTATCATATCCCTATTAAATCCCTTCACTGGTTTCCCACTGTCCATAAAAAATAGCCTCAGTCCACTCCACTGTGTGACCCTTGCCTTCTTCTCCAGATTCAGCCCTCACAACTTTCTATCACTTTCCTCATGCTTGAGTCATAGCAAAAGTCTTCTAGTCCCTCATATAAACCAGATATTTTCTCTTCTTACTCCTCTTGACTTCACACCCAACAACCCTGGACCCCAGATCGTCTTCAGTGTGTCTCTATTCATCCTTTAGGTTTCAGCGTGCTGTCTTGTCTATTCCTGAACAAACACCTTCATGCCCCTGGCAAGCACAATACAGGTGGAATCTTGGAAGGCACTACCATGTTAGGTCTTGCCCTCTCTCTTTGAATTTTGGAACTTTGAGGCTAGCATGAGAAGAAGACTACACTAGCCTACTAAAGGATGAGAAACCACATAGAACCAAGACAAGCCATCCAACTGAGGCCCTCAAAGCCAATCTGCCAAAAATGAGACATAAGGCCATTTTAGACTATTTGGTTCCAGCCAAGCTCACCCCAACCAAAATTGCTGCTTCAGATATCCCAATTATTTCAGCCAACCCACAAAATTATGAAGTAAATTAAATAGATGTTATAAACTTTCAAGTTTTCGATGGTTGGTTATATAGCAAAAGGTAATCCATGTGATGCTCAATCTTTATGTGAAACCTTATAGCAAATATCTCAAAATAACTCATCATTATAGCTATATTTTGAAATACAAACTCTCCCCTTGGTGCAAGTATATAGAAACAAACTGAAATCTCTCTATGTTGGCCACCTCTTATACTGACTCTCCTTTTACCAATAATTTTATACTTGTAATGCTGTGATGATGTTCTAGGGAGCATTAACTCTTCATTGTCTTTGATATTGCAACTCTTCTAGTTCTGGGTTCACCAGGTATGCAAGTTTAGCTGCCTGCAAGTGTGCAGGTGCTCTCTCTCTAACATTGCCATTTGATCGTTCTCAATCAATTCTCTTGGCTATTTGAACCATAAATGTCTGTGATGAAGACAGCAATAGAAAGAAAAACATGTCTGCTCTTTATTTCTTCTACAGGTCTTTGTGTGAATCAAACAGAATGGAACAGGAGCAATAATGTTTTAACTACAGCTAAAATTGGGGGAAGGCCATTGGAAGCTAGAATCAGAAAATCTGAGCTGGTAACTGGTGGAACTGAGACTCTGTCTCTGCTACTGTGGACAAGTCCCCAATCTCTCGAGCTTCAGTCTCCCTTCATATGGGGCATTGTAACATACTTCACAGAGCTGTCCTGAGTAAGTCTATTAGCTTTGTAAATGCTAACACATTTCATACAGTAAGTTATTGTTACACATGAACAGTCCTTGGGTCCTCAAATGGTTTTGTGCTGTATTCGAAATGAAATTGGTCTGGAGCACAAAAATGAAGTGGCATCCTCCCACATTGTCTCTGCGATTCCACACTCTCTCCTTGTCTTCCTAGAGGGACTCATTTGGATGCATTTGAGCTGATTCAACAATGGAGACTTGCTTTTTTGTGGCCCAAGTATAGCTGGAAAACCCATAGTCATCAGCTTAGCCTGTAACAGGTACTTGCTTCTTTTGATGAAACAAGCCAACATATTTTAAATAGAGAACCATAGAACCAATGTTTAAACCAGTATAACTGTTTTGGTTTCCTATAATATACTAGAATGGACAGGGTGTATAATGAGAGATGTTAAGTGACCACAGGAATTCTTTGTAATCATTTGATAGTACCAGTGGTGGAAAAGACATCTATTTTTATGGATATCTCTTTACCGTTTTCAAAGACGACAGGGACAATAATACATTCAACACTCTGGCTGAGAAAACTGATTCAGGGCTGCCAGCCTCTCAACACTGAGTCTGTATATATGTCTTCTGTTTTTGTGTAGCAGGTTCTGCTCCTATTTCAAGAACCTTTCCATGTTGACGGTACTTTGTTACCTGAACTACATGGTACCTTTGCCCTGAGTGAGTGGGTCTGTTCATTTGTCTATGGCTGTGATTTCCCAGCAATCAGCAAGTTCCAGCTCCCTCTGTAATGAAGACTGGGTTTTTTTATTTGCCAGGCAGCCGGGCAGGATTTATCAATTTCCCTGCTGCTTGCTTTTAAGTGATCACTGATCTATAATTCCTCTTTAGTTTGTCACTCAGGTCTATTTTATCAGATGACTATTTACAAGGCAGTATGAATGTTGGCTGGCCTTGGACAGTTACAGCAACAGTTCACTTCACGTGTCCCATTGTTATAAATTCATTTTGCTCTCCACTCAACTCATCACAAAGTGGAAATAAATAGAACAATGAATTTTTCTCTATAGCTTTTCAGTTATGCCTGTCTAGGCTTTCACCTCCCTGTCGGCCTGTATGTGAACTCTCAACTCATCAGACACCCAAGAAACAGTTACGGATCCTTTCCAAAATTGTAAACATTAGAGTGAAAAGCATTTAGTGGGTATGACTCAAAAATGGGAGAAATGTCTATTTAGTATGTATTTCCATACATGAATTAAATTTCAGTGCTGCAAAAATAAACTTTTGTAAGATTTTTCAAATACTCTTTGCCTTTCACTTCCAAATAGAATTTGCATTTGGTAAGTTTCTTTTGTGTCTTTTTTAAACATCTTGACATTTGAATCTCATGAGAGTTTATTAGGTGTTTCTTAATAAATTATTCTAGATCTCATTAATTTCTTATCTTCAAGGTGCTTCTTTTAATGAAGGAGCATTGAATTGTAAATCCTTCCAAGGTATTTATTAGGAAATGTTGCTTTGTGACCTTTATGGCCATTATTTTGGCAGAACTGTTATGATGTTATGAAAATAAACTTAGTTCTCAGAATGTTTAAACAGAAAGAATGTACTCAGGCTAAGTTTCCACCTAAAATCATCCAAAATATACTCTAAGGATAGAGAAAAGCCATTCTGTTTAGAAAGTCAATCTTTTTAATTTTGTCTTTTTTTTTTTCCCGGGGTAGACTAAACAAATAAGTCACCACAGGCAGTGTGCATTTTTTTTCTATTTCTTTCTCTTGGGATGAAATATGAAATAATCTACAATGTAATTTGATCCAGCAATTAAAAACAAGGACATGAATTACACTAACAACTGTCACATAGAAAGAATTAATTCCCTCATAACACTGCTTGATGTTACAGACCCTGGGTGATTACGAACAGATTGTAATTGGAAAAGAGCCAAACCAATTCAGGTATCTCCAAAACACAGGGGTAAGCCTCGACTTGCAAACAGAGAACATTTTTTACTACCCACAGGAGTATCTTTTTGCATTTGGCGCTCAGATGTTTATCTAGTGATTACTCAACACACCCAGCGATGCAGCCATCCAAGGTACTGCACATAGCAATGCCCACTGATCATCGCTTCTGAGAGTTAGAGCATCATTCATGGAAAGCAGACCTTCTGGAGGCTGTGTTTCTAGAAATGATGTGCCCCTGAGTGTGGATTATTGGCTGCTTGTGTTTAGTGGTATAGTATGTCATTGTAAATAATGGACATTAGCTAGCAGTGTGGCGTTGGGCAAAGCAGGTGGAGGACACTGAGGCCTGCTTCTCATTGGTAGGAATTTCACTCCCAGTGGCATGCAGACTTTATGACCCCTTTCTGATACATTATAATTTCTGGTCTAAGGCAAAGGTTTTTTTTTTTTTGTTTTTTTTTAAAGATTTTATTTATTTATTTTTAGAGAGAAGGGAAAGGAGAGAGATAGAGAGGGAGAAGCATCAATGTGTGGTTGCCTCTCATGTGCCCCCTACTGGGGACCTGGCCTGCAACCCACGCATGTGCCCTGACTGGGAATTGAACTGGGGACCCTTTGCTTCACAGGCCCATGCTCAATCCACTGAACCACACCAACCAGGGCGGGAAGGTTTTTATTGAAGAAAACTTTTATACTCTGGTATTGTGGAAAGACTTATTTTGGGGAATCAGAAGATACAGGGTATTTTTCCCTCTGCTTATAAAGGTAGTACATAATAATTTTAAATCATAACAAAAGACAAGGAAGAAGCAAATTAAAATCCCCCATAATTAATCTACCCACAGGTAACCACCATTAAGATGCTGGTGTGATTTTTTTATAGTCTTTTCCACATTTTTTTGAAGTGGGATCATTCTTCTTATACAATTTTATACCCTGTTTTGTTTTATTCTGTTTGCTTAAAACTTGTCAAAGGTAGTTTACCATATCACTGAAAATCTTTCTGACATACAGTTTATAACAGCTGCATAACCGTCTATCTTTTAGATGTCCCAGAATTTATTTAAACGAACTCCTCATGTTGTTTTCCTTTTCTAACCACAGATTTGTATATAAATCTTTGTCTATATTTTTCTTTTTCCTTTGGATGATTTTCTAAATGGAGAGCTAGTAGGTCAAAGGCTATGGTCATTTTTGAAAGTTTCTTCCTCATTTTAAACATAATTTTATTCTCTTTTTTGATTGCAATACAACACATTGCAAAAACAAAGAAACAAACAAAAAACCCTGACATTTAAAGAAGAAAACAAAATTACCACTATTTGTCTTTACCCACACACACGGTTCCTCTTTCTTTCCTTGCTTTTCCCCCTTCCACCACTCCTTTCTTCCTTCCCTTCTTTGTAAGAAGAAAAATAGAATCCTATCACTTAAAAATGTTTTGTAATTTGCTTTTCTTAATTTAGAAATATACTGTACACACAAAAAGCACAATATCTTAAAGATACGCTCTTGTTACTGTAGATGTTAAATTGGTGTCCGGAAAGCCCCCATCATGCCCACTCTCATCAAAAGGACATTAAGTACCCGTTTCACTGAACTAGCGTCATCACAAAATACTGATTCTGTTATAATCTTTGCTATTTAATGGTAACTTACTATAGCTTTACTCTGTATTTATTTTCAAATTTGTGAAGTTAAATGGTTTTTTTCACTTTGGACTCTGAAATTCCCTCCTTCGTAATTTGTCTGTGTCCTTTGCCCATTTACCTGTTGCGGTCTTCTTTGCGCATTGGTTTGTATGAGCTCATTATAATCAACAGTTTGGACCTTGTTTTTTATGGTGGAAAATGCTTTTTCTTGTTTATTTTCAGTCTCTTAATTTTATTTACTTTTAATTAGGTTTTTAAAAATTATTCAAACTTACTTACTTTCCCTATATTACTTTTCTCCTGATTTCAAATGTAGACAATCCTTTCCCATACGGAGTCCAGGTAAATATTAACCTTTGGATTTCTCTTCATGATTTTTATTTTAATCTACTGGGATAGATCATGGAATACGGCAGAAAATTAAGACCCACATTAAATTTTGTTTCCAAATATTCAACCTGTTCTGTGAAATTATTACAGCTCTTGCAGCATGTATAAAGTTCTCGAATGTACAAAGGTCTGTTTCTGAATTGTGTCTTTCCTTGTAGACCGTAGGCTTCATGTAGGCAGGCATACGTATTGCAGTCACCTCATGCCCATTTTATATGACTCTCTGTTTTGCCTAAAGAAACTCAGGGGAACAAAGGCAAATTGAAATTCTTGCAGGGAATTGAAAGCCCAGCTCATGCAAAATTTGCCAGACTTTGGCATTCCACCCCTAAAACGCTGCAGTGTAAATAAGATATTGTAAATGTGTCTTAAAAACAAAGAGGCTAGAAAGAAATGTCAAATCTATGACATGCAATTTATATAGAAAGAAAGAAGTCTATTGAAATTTGATTGAATTCTAGGTACATACTACTTTCCTAATGAATAACCAAGGCCTTTTAATTTTATGCTAAATGCTTAATCATAATGTTTTAATTCTCTTTATTATGGTTTTAAAAGAAAATGCAAATATTATATACACCAGCCATGCAAACAGTGGGGAGAACATATTTTAGGCTAAATTTCTCCAGAAAGAGAGGCTGCTTGATTCATTCAGTTTCCAAAGCACAATCTCAAAAGTATTTCAATTTGTTTAAAGATTTTGATTTCTCAAAACTTAAAGCAGTAAGGCAATCTTGGGTTTTTGTTCTCTGAGTCCCTCTGTCTTCTAGTGAAACATCAAAGGGGCTATAATACCATTAGTTGAATCTTTAGAGACAGGTCAGAGGACCAAGAAGAAATAAACAGCTTTATTTCCATGGCACTCTTAAGGTTGGGATGCCTGACTGTGTGGGGACAGGGCGGAAAGGAGGTAGGGGCGGGGCAAGAATCTGTCCCAGGAAAGGGACAGCCATAGCTACAGATTATGTCACAGTACTGTCTGTGCTGCTAATGTGTAAAAAGCAAAAATAAAAAATGCCTGAGCCTGCACCACAATATCATTTGGGGCTAGCACATTCTGGTAATTCACAATTTACTCTTGCTTATTATCCTCAAGTTAGCAGATTTCTTCCGCAATCACAACCAGCCATGATAAGACAGCACTGCTAATGCCTTACGCTGATGTTATTAAAAACTCTAATTCACAGTCTGGATAATCTACCATGCTCTGTGCAGTAGTATTAATGCAGAGAAGGAAAAATGTGAACTCAAATTTCCTGCATCATGGAAATTCAAAACAAAAGCAATATTGCTGTCAATTAAATCGTCAAAGCCATTCTGATTCAAAGACTAGATTTCCTAATCAAAAATTTGCAATTTGCCCTGACTGGCATGGCTCAGTGGATTAGGCATCATCCTGCAAACCGAAAGGGTGACAGTTCAGTTCCTAGTTGGGGCATAAGCCTGGGTTGCAGGCCATGCCCCTGGTGGGGGGCATGCAAGGAGCAACCGATCTTTGTTCCTCTCTTACATCAATGTTTCTCCCCTCTTTTTCTCTCTCCCTTCCCTTCTCACTAAAAATAAAGAAATAAAATATTTTTAAAAATGTAAAAAATTGCAATCTGGTTTTAGAAGATGCAGAACTATGTAGACCAAGCATTATTAAACATTTCAAAATTCTAGTATAGCCACTCGAGGTTTTCCATGGTGGTTTCTGGAGTTGTAGTCACCTTTGAAGTATTTGAGGCTGTGAGTCTCAGATGCCTATTATTGGGACACATTTGCCTTCATTAAACATTACAAAGCTTCTAAAAATATACATCAGAATGACACTGCAGGTATATAATATTCATCGGCATTTAATAACTAACTCTCTGCCTAAATCCACGCTGGGCCTATTAATAAATATATTTATAACATGAATAAAAGATACTGTAAAAGGCACTCTACTTTTAGACACATACCTTGGGCAGCACCCATTTGAAAATCAGACCAGACACAAGGTGGTCATTCCTCTTTAAAACCTGGACTCCTAAGCAGCAATGATACCATGTAATTCTTTATAGGTTGTAAAATGTGAAGTGTTATGGGGTCTTTTGGGGGCTGGGCGTGGGTTTATTTTTTTGGACCAAAAGCAAATTTTTCTTATATAACCACAACCATTTCAGCTAAGTTTTCCCTGGTGTGCCAGACTTAAAGATGACCTGCTGTTGAAGGAAGCATGTCAATATACATTTGCAGTAATAAAAATCTTCCTGCTATCTAACTTAAATCTCCTTTGTTCCTGCAAGGTAAGTTCATTCTCCGCTTCCCTGAGGCCATTCAGTGTCCACAGTGCAGTGGCAGTGCTCCTGGGGAGAGAGTATAGTCTAGCTTTATCTTTAGAGCATCTTTAAAATATAGATTACAAGACAGAGGCTGACGACAAAGCGCGCCGCAATGTGGTGTTCAGAGAGCACCGAGCTCTGCAGACAGAAGCCTGCCACTGCATTAATTCACCCCGCACCATTTTCTGTTCTCATTATAATTTTATCTTAGGAATTAATACATTCTGCCATTTTCTATTCTGGTTACAATCTCGAGAAATCCGTGAGGCTGAATACATTTTGTACTACTTTGTTCACTTATAATGTTAAGATGTTTTCGCGAATGAATTAGTTTAACGCTACTTTCCATACTTTATCTTGAAAATAAGAACTTAAACTGTGAGAAAACTTCATCCAACATTGGTGTGAATGCATTACTAGCACCAAAACTGTTTAAAGAGGGGAAAATAAGAAAATAGTTTTGCTTGTCTTTGTTTTTTCTCTTGTTTTTAAAGATACTTTGAGGCTGGTGTATTTCTCCACACCAGGACCCTCTGCTATCTCAGAGAGTGAATAAAAATCTTACTCTCTACCAAATATATATATATATATATATATATATATATATATATATACACATCCTAGAAATTTTAAAGAGAACACATGAAAAATAACTTTAGAAATAAGTGAGGTAGTATTAATTGTGTGACAAATGCCTACAGGAAGCAAAAGTTCTCATCATGAGTCACTCTTTCTTCCAAGTGAAGCAAACAGAAACCCCTCCATTGCAATTACATTAAAAAAAGAAGAAGAAGAAAAAACCTAACAGTTGAAAATAAATAGAAAGTTTAACAAAGATTTAAATTTAGCTTAAAAATGTAAAAATATCCTCTCAACACTAAATTACCAAATGGCTAAGACTTTCTGAAGAATCATGCAATAATTGAGTTCTCTAAGTCACCAAAATAAAATTGGTAAAAGTGATTTTTTTTGTGCTCAAAATAATAGAAAATGGTACCACTTGGGGCTATACAACAATTTTTCTTTCTTAAATTAAGGGTCTAGTTCTTATTTTAATAGGCAGCCCAACAATAATAGTGACCATAAACTGTACTTCAAATATAAAATGAAGTAGTGATTTGCTGGGGGGGGGGGAGATATGCATGCTGAATGCCATTATAATGACAGATGCCATCTTAAGCTATTTCCATACTTTACCTGCTGTCCTCCCCCCGCAAATGCTAGGTCCTTCCCTAGTCTCTCATCTGTTGTCTCTTCTTTTCAACACCATATATTTGGAACATGAGTTTGGGTGCATTCTATGAGAAACAAAATTAAGTTCATTGACTTCAGTATCTCAATCATATTAGTTGATTTAGCCACAAAGTAGTCAAGTAAAAGTCTTTACCCTTACCCTTACCTGTGTAGTTAATTACCTCCCCCATTGCCCTCCATGGCCATTGCAGATTTAACCCCCTTTTAAGACCTCCTTTCTTTCCACTTTCTCCCTATTCTCTTCAGAAGAACCTTAACTTCTCTTCGCAGAAAAAAATAGTCATCATAGGACTCCCTATTGTACCCTCTTCCACAAATGTATCCATATCTATTCCTTTCTCTTCTTTCCTCCCACCAATCCAGGCCATGAGTCAGGTGCTCCTGAACTCTGGGGCTCCTCAGTCCATCCGGTCAGTCTCTACCACTCCATCACCTTCAGGACTTCACTCTGTCAATCCCCAACTCTCCTTCCTGTACATTCTATCTCTCTCCTGTGACACACGCTGGACTCCTGAGTATAAACACAACCTTAGGGCTCTCAATTCCTTAAAATATTGAATATAATAACATAAAAAATGTCTAAGCATTTAAAATCCCAAATAGCATTCATACGGGCTCCCTTTTCCTTATTTCCCTTCACAGTCAAACTTCCTTTCTCCCATGAATATCTAACACTTTGCAATGTGACTTCTGCCCTGCCATGCCATGGAAACTGCTTTTCTGGGCTTGGAGTCACTGATGGCCTCAGTGTTGATTTATCTAACGGACATGCTTCCATCCTTACTTAACTTCTCTGCAACATTGACACTGTACACTATTTATTCCTGCTTGAAAATGTTTCTTTAGCTTCAGCCATACTATGCTTTCTAAATTTTGGGCCCTCATATGGTTTCCTTCCGTTTCCTTCATTGGTATCTTTGCCCACCTCTTAAATACTGCTGTGTCCCAGGGTTCCATTGTGAGCTACCTGACCTTCTTCCCTTCTATGTGCTTTATGGATGAACTTGCCCAGATCTACGGCTTCTCTATTTCTTGTGTCCAAATCCAGGTCTTCCCTCCAGCCTTCCCTGCCGTGCCCAACTCACTCCCTTCTGTGCATCTTGGAATTGGCATGGCTATGTTCATTGACATCACCACCTCTTCCAGAAACCCCATCCAGTTCCACCCTGGTTGATTTGTTGAGGGTAAGAGATGGGACCTCATGTCACTCGTGGACAGCTCTCCAAGTGATGATTTCACTTTTCACAACTGGGCGGTTAAAACAAAAACAAACCTGAATGACTCAATTTCTGCTATTTCTCAAGCACTTGTATTAGAACATGTTGGAACTTACCCAATTATGTCAGGCTGTCTTACAAATAACCCAGAAATTCATGAGATCACCAAGCATGTCACCACATCATAGAATCCGCCTGCCCTACCCCCACTCAAACTCTAAGTCTCTGATTCTCAGATTGTGAACGTCAAGAGAATTTCCCATTGGTTAGAGTCCACCTGATGACAGTCACACAAAAACAGGAGATGCAATAAGGGGATAGTTCCGAAAATCACAAAGTGGTTAGCATGGCAGTGATCCTTCTTAAGAGTTTTCCAGTAAGACTAGTTTTGCCTGTCAGGAGAGCAAAAAATTAAACATCTAACAATCAACTTTCTAGACACTTAGCATTCATTTTATACTTAGGGAAGATTTCAACCAGCTACAAGTGTATAATTTAAAAATTCAGCTTATTCAGCAGTGTGAACAGGGAGAAGGTAATTGCATGTCACCAATTTAGAAGCATCAATCGGAAGAGAAGTTATCCAAGATTCCTCATGGTATTCAGCATAAGGTTAAAGAGGAGAAAACATCTTTTATAAATATGTGAAGAAAGAGGTTAGAGTTATTTCTACCCACTGTTTATATTTAGTCACCCTTTTTGTTCTAAAACTACACCATTGTTCCTATTTGAAGCTTAAATGCAGCCTACAATAAACAGGAAAATGAACAAACCATGCCTCTAAAATGTCCAACCAAAGTCAATTTTAAAAACTCTCCAACAGGACCTCTTCTGAAGAGACAGCATTGACTTCTTGTTGCCTGGATAAGCAATTTGTAAAATAAAGCTACCACCTGAAAGAACTCAGACTCGATGAAACCCTTCAAAGGAGACACTTGATTCTCATTGGAAGTGGAGTACTGATTTCCCATTCCCTCTTCTGTGGACTTAACACAGATGGGACTTTAATCAAACATAATTTGAAATGACACCTACTATTAAAATATTATTCTGTGTGAAAAGCAAGACTTTGTGACTGAACGCACAGATAGACATTTTCAAGTCTTCCATTCATTTTCTTTAAATTTCTAAAACAGATTTTCAACAGCCTAGGAGAAGAACAGCCCTTATCTGCTCAGGGACCACCTTCAGTAGCAAAGGCGAAGTAGTTCACTCTCCCATCTCATTCAATCCCCGTTCTCGGCTGCACTAGTGACAATTAACTCTAATTGTAATGGCAGCCAGTGTGATGGAGACTCTGGGCTGTTAGGGATGGAGCTGAAACCACTATACATTCATTTCCCCAAAGACCATGGACCTTCAGGGGGTAATGACTTTGTGTCATTACATCCAGAGCCAAAATTCAGCTGATAGACTAAAGGCTAGCAGTTCTGTTTCCCATTACCCAGCAGCCCAGGCTGGTAGTTCCTATTCATGTTGCGATAGCCTCCATTAAATTCTTTGTCAAATCTCTTACTGTTTGAAGGTTAGAACACTTTCTCTTTAATGGGAAACAACATATTTCTTGCAGCAACATAAGTTTTAGAAAGGGCAAAAAAAATACGGGGGGTGTATTAGACAAGGCTAAAAGATAGTGTCACACTTTTTGATATATTTAAATGAGAAAAAAACATAAATATATGTCAGCTCCAAATACATATTTGACATATATGACAAATACATGAGCTGACATATATTTGGTTTTCCTCATTTAAATATAATTAGACTATAGACTACAATTAGACTATTGTTCGACTAAACAACCTTCTTATGTTTTCCTAATATATTAGAGCTTACATCACTAGCTAGAAAGACTAACAGGTTTTTTTTTTTTTGTATTTCTTTATGTAACCACCCTTCCAACAGTAAAATATTTGTAAAATAGAGGCAAAAATAGAGGCAGTAAAATAGTTTGTTTACTTAAACCTAAGCATTCAGTTATAGTCCAGGGATTACTATAAAAGGTTGGTAAATGGATCCCTGGGGCAATAGAAACCAGACTTTTTTGGTTCCCGTAAGCTCATTCCCAAATCCTGTGCAGTTTTATGCACCCAGGCTTCAAGTGTCTTGATCCTTCCACACTCTAAATATGTGCTGTTATATTGGTTTTAAGTCAGGGCTATGCTGCTCATCTTCAGTGAGAAGAAAACCAATATAGGAAATGAGGTTAAGCAAAGTGGTGGCTAGGAATTTGTTTTTAAAAAAAAAAGTCCCCAAGAGGGAGAACAAACATTCTAAGCTACTTTGACTTTTATAAGCAGAATCTCTGATAACCTCACAGTGCCTGGGCTAAGTAAGGGCTGACAACGAAGGTAGACGCCCACTCCAATGGCTGTAACAGAATCATAGATTGTGCTTGGCAGGCCTGCTGAAGGCAAACAGATCTTTCCAACACCCATCCAAGGACTGCAGAGAGCCTACAAGGGCTGGTTTTCTCTCCTGTTACCCTACCCATTTTTCTGCCATGCATTCATGTCTCTCTGATTTCGTTCCAATCCAGCCAACCCTAAAGCTGTTGAAAGAGGATTGACTATTTCTCCTACTAGGCAGCGGGCTGCCCACAACCGGCTTTACTTAAACCCATGGCTGGCTTCAGAAGGGAAAGCAGGGGAAAAAAAGAAACAGAGAAAAAGGAAAAAGAGACAGCACGCAGACATGACATGGAGGGCAACTTGGAAGTTTTTACATAAGAGGTATTGATTCTGCATCAAACAGACAAACGGGCGCTTGAAAGGGGACCTAGGCTTGAGTCAATCATGAGTAATAATCTTCAAATAGGGTGACTGCAGCCGGGCCTGTCCTTTAACAAGGCTTAGACTAAACAATGTGGACTGTGTGTCTTTAGTGTTTATTACATCCCTTTTGTAGAAATTTCCATATTTAAAAACCTTTGTATGCATGCAAGTTTATAATGTATCATTTTCACGAATGCAAATGCTCACATAATGGTGAGAATTATGTGGTCTAGCTCTGACTATACACCTGATATTGTACTAAACATATTATTTGCCTTATCTCAGTTTATTTTCACAACAACCTTATAAGAAAAGATCCCCTCAGGATATTTATTTGTGAAATACCACACAATCCTCTTATTTAACTGAGGAGAAAACTGAGGATGACTTGCTCCAGGTCACAGAGCCAGAAAGAGGAGGCAGCACTGGGACTCAGTCCTAAGATTTCTGGCACCAAACTATTTTCTTAATTCTTCCCCAACACTGATCTGATAGCAGATCCCAAGGCCTGATTCATCCTAAGCCTCGGATTCCTCAACAAGTTTAATGAGGAGACTGGAGAATACTATCTCCCAGTTCTGATCTGTTAAGGAAAGCCCTGCTAACTTAGCAGGAAAAGGGAGGGCTCCTGAGCCTGTCTCCAGCCGCTCTCTAAAACCCCTGACAACTCTATTTCCAGGCGTGGAACAGCAGCAGAGAGCTATGATCGCCATTCAGTAAGAGTTCAAGCTCTGTAACCAGATCTCCATCTTTTGGTTAGAACTCCCTGTGTGTTTGTGAACAAACATATCCATGAATTCCTCTGTATGTAGTGGTTTTCAGAATGTCTTTTCTTCTATCTCAAAGAAAGACACCCCCACCCCCAGATTCCCTGTGCCAGCTACAAGCCTCTGCTTGCCACTTCTTGCTGCAAACCCCTCTCGTGCGTGCGCAGCCTGCATGTGCTGCCGCCGTTCCTCATTCCCCTCTCTCCCTCAGCCTGCTCTAATGGGGCTTTTGTCCCATTGGTCCACAGAAACCTCTCTTGTCAAGGCCACCCACAAACTCCATAATATTCACCACAAAACAGAAGAACAGGTGAAAAATAGGAATCTACAGAACAAAACAGTAATTTATGAAATATCTTCATTGAAACTCTTAAGCTAAGTATAAAAGGCAAATACATCATTAAACAGATACACATTACTTTCTATAAACTATCATACTACCATGAGAGTTTCTTTGCCTTACTACACTGGTATTTATTATGTTCAAAAAAATTGATAAGTAGTTTAAATGTTATTTAAACAAATACACCCTCCAATTTCACTATTGCTATCATCACTCTAACATATACTGAGATTATATTAAATTTGCTGAGGCGGCCTAAACTGAATAAGATTCCAATATTGTATAGCCATAGGAGCTCATCTGTTGTAAATTGCCTTGCTTATTGGTTAGAAGGTTAATGATTCACCTAAGATCACATAGCAGGTATTGGCAGACCTGGGACTAGAAGCCAAGTCTCTGAACTCAAAGCTAGAGTCCAGTAATACTGTGGTCCTTTGATGTATTTCTAAACAGGATGTATTTGACACAATGAGATGTGCCTTTTATAGTCGGTGATAATGAGCCAACACTCAAAGAGAGTTGTGAATCTCTCCTTTCTAAATCACCTATTCGCAGCCCAGTATGTGTTTTGGCCATTTGGGAAGTAGTCTAAGTTATTTTCTAGATATGTTAGCTACAGTCATTGAGCTTCCAAATATTTTGCCATTTAAAAAATTAGATCATTTCACGGTTATACCAATTAATAACCACTTTTACTCAGTTGCATCCCAATATGTTCTCTTGAGTACTTAGCAAATAAACGGGTGGTGGAGTTAGAGCTAGTGCACCAGGAAATTGACCTAATGTGAAGCTCGTCTCAGCAATGCTGCTCCTGTCATCTGCACTTGCCAGCGGGAATGAGAATGTCCACTTGTGAATATTACCACGATGTTCTGCAAGGCCATGGTTTCATGATGCCCAAGAGGCAGGTCAGATGTTCCTTCTGAGATGTTCTCACACGGCTTTGCTTTTCTTGCTATTAAATACACTAAATGCGAGGCAGCAATTTCTTTAGAACAGGAAAGTGTGGAAACAAATTTTCCTCAGTGCTCTTGGTTGAGGACCAGTAGGGGATATAGCTCCTTACCCGAATCCTATTCCATCTGGTCATGAGCCAGATGAGTCAGCTACTGGCAGGATGGACAACTCTAGAGAGATGAAGAGATACTCTCTTTAGACTGAAGAGACTAATTTTATTAGAAACACTGAACTTTTCCTACTCTTTTAAAACATGGACCACACTTAAAATGGGGTTATCCCACATATCCTTGACCAAAATCTTTTTTTAGGTTCAGAAATTAGCAACAATAGAGGGATGAGGGGAAAGCTACCCACCTCCATTCCCTAAAGACCAGAACAGCAGGTAAGTGAAATATTTGCCAAATCATTTGGCACATTTTGTTTTGTTTCAAAATGTGCCAAATTACCTGTCAAGACTCAACAGCCTTTTTAAAAGATAAATGTCCTTCCAGACACATTTGCATAGACCCACAGTGCCATCCAGTGGCTCATTGTGTTGGTCACAGTGTGCCCGGCTCCAACTATCCCCCAAGGGATGCACCCCAGCTGACCACCCCTGCCTTGGCAATGGCCCCTGTGGTTCCCAGAACCTCTGGGACTTGGTAAGGGACAATGCATGCATTTAAAATGAGTTGGGTTGAAGGAGAGTTGGTGTCAAGATTTGGATGTCATGCCTATGGTGTCCTGAATGGCAGTGGGAGTTGCCTATAGGATTTTCCAACAAACATCCATGTATCTTCTTCCACTGAATCAACGCTGAGAGAAACCTGTTAAACGCACCCAGACCTTCATATTCAGCGCCTTGACTTCCTAACTTCGAGGGCACTGGGCCAGCCAGAGTATGGCAACCTGTTTCATTTACTTCCACTGGATAAACAACCTTAATGTTTTTATTCCATGCTTGTCGAATTTCTCCCTTAAAATGTCTTTTTTAAGAGAGAAAATTTCTCTTTCAAAAGAACAAGGAGTCCTGGCCCACATAAGCTGATAACAAGTCAGTCAAGAGAAAGAAAGAAAGGAAGAAGACAAACTTGATTCTCCTCTATCCAGGCAACTGAAGAAGGGTCAAGCCTTTCTAATGTCAGTCTACAAACTGTAGAGCAACAGGGATTTTGAAAGGCAAATAGATCATGAAGACACAGATTTCTTTTTAGATAGTAGCCCTGCAATGGCAAAGCATGGAGCTGGACCAATCAAAG
Organism: Anoura caudifer; assembly: GCA_004027475.1. NCBI lineage: Eukaryota > Metazoa > Chordata > Mammalia > Chiroptera > Phyllostomidae > Anoura > Anoura caudifer. The sequence goes on from PVKU01010204.1 coordinate 24,548, forward strand.
GAACTGAGAACCCCCTTACGCACCACCACCAGATGGGCTCTGAAGAGGGCAGACCTCTTACTGGGAAACAAGAATCTGAATGGGAATTGCAAATCACTATGAATAGGTTGATTCTTCTCCCATGGTCTTTCCCAGCCTAGCTTGACAGAAACCTGTAATATGGTTCAGCTTCAAAAATCTCAGAACCTGTCGTACCAGATTTATACTTTCCAGTTTACCACTTCTTCAGCTTTTGGAAGAGATCCCATGAAGAAAATACCAGGTCCTTTGATCAGAAGGCTATTTCATTCCCAAATAAATTAAATCCATAGGGTTCCAATCATGATAGACCAGCGTAGATCATACTCATTGGGGCAATACCCTCCCTTTTCCATTGCTTATTAAATCTTATTTGATATCAGTACATTGCATAAAGTAATCAGAACTAAAGGAAACTTAAAGATCATCAACTAGTCCAATATTCCCATTTTACAGGCATGGAAATTGAGGCCAATTTCCCAGTTTGCATTTTCTAAGTGAGTACATGTTTTTAGCCTATAACAAGAAGACATAATAGGAAAAGGTCAGTTGCTTTTGTATTTTCCACAATAAAGAAATATCCTCAAACTTGGTATCACCAAATAGCATAATCTAAGAGTTAAGTGAAAAGATTAGAAAAATAGTAGAGTTATATTTGCTTCCCCTCGAGCTACATTCCGGGAGAAGATATGGAATCCTCAGAGATACGCAGAATGACATTTCCATTTGTGCTTTGGAACCTGGAACTCTGGGTTGTCCAGCTCTGGTGTCACTGACGAGTCAGGCTGACTCATTTGGACTTTGAAGCCTTGTAGTGGGAATATTGTGGTTTTCTGGATTGTTTCATCTGAAATGGAGAAAGGCTTAAAAAACAAGTTTAGTAAACACACAGTGTCTGATCAAAGACTTGGGAGAATGATATTATAGGAAAGCTTTTGAGAAGCAGAACCTCAATTGGGAAAAGACATGGGAAAACTTATTTAAAGAACTCATGATTAGGCTACTGGCTGCCAGGAATATCTTGCTTAGCAGATTGCAAATGATTCCATATTGGAAGGCTTCCTGAAGCATCAGCCATAGGACAGAATAATTTTGGTGAGCTGAGACTCAGGAGAGGGTCTTTAAAGTGACAATTTAGAGTGTGTGTTCTCTCTTAAAGTCTTGGGACACACCTAGACATGACAAAAATTCTTTGTTACAGAGGGCGAATGCCCACTCTAACCAGCTCAAACAAAATCCAAAAACAGACAAGCAAAAACCAAACAGGCAGGTCATTATTGATAGACCTCATCTGGCAACCCTAGCACCCCATGGACATAAAATAAAACCCAGCTGGGTCCCACAGGGCCCCAAGTTTGGAACTTAAGAGTCAGTAACTGAGGTCCTGAGATCTTTTTCTCCCCCTCCTTCCCAGTCAATACATTTTATTGAAATCTACATCAGTAAACCAAGCATTCAAATATTGCATCCTTGTAGGATCTTGCATTCTAACATTCCTCTCTTTCTCTCCCACATTTCTACCCCTCGCAGCCATCTGACACCTGTTTCATTCTTCTTTTTATGAATTACTTTTCCTGGCTTACTCTTAGTCTCAGCTTCTTTGTAACATCAGCAGGGATTGGCTGTGGCTCAACGTATCACAGAATCTGCCTCTGATTCTCTACAACCTTTCAGCTCTGGAGTGTACCAACTAAAAGTTTACAGTTAGCCAGACCATGGATTTGCTGGCTTTGGGTCAGAAGTCATCTCTGATCCAGGTTATAGGGTGCAGGCAGGTTTCTCTAGGCTGATCTCTTGGTCTCAAGCCATTAATGGATGCTGTCGCTGATGGCATCACCGATGGACAAAGTGCCCAGAAAAGTGGAGTATGGTCAAGGTGGACACCCCAATATACGTCTCTGTATTTTATTTCTCTGAATTTATACAAATTTGCTTTGATAAAATTTAGAATATGTCTCTGACTATGAAATCTTCCTTTGCTATCACCAGTTTCAAGATGATGGGGTCAATTTCTGCCAAAATTTCTATTATTTTCACATCACCGGACATTTCTTCTTCTTGGTCAAAATTGGGAATCGAGTAGAAATTTTCCTCATGCTTCCTCTAAATTCTATACTATAAAATTGTCAACAAGACAAGTCAACAATTTACCAGATGCTCTGTTTTTAGCAGAAGGATACCTCCAGCTTATGTCTGACTAGAGTAATGAGGTATTTCAGCAATCTCATTTTTGTACCAAGTTTAAGGAAGACAGCATCCATATTACCATCTGAGATTCTACACACTTATGCCTGATTTTAAGGCAATGGCAGTGGTGGATGACAATCATATCACTTTGATTTCTCCTTCCACTTTTCCTCTGGCAAATGTTCTCTTGCCTTAGGTTTATTCATCTTTGTACAATGCTCAACAGGGTTACTTTGTGGAATAACCCATATAAATGCCATTTGATACATTGAATTCTTTAGGAAGAAGATAGGTAAGAGATATGATATAATAAGACCCTACTAATGATTTTGTGTTTGCCAGTGGTATTGTCCATTTTAAGAAGTCTTCCCTGGGCTTGTTATGTGGTCAGGTGAAATTCTTCCCAATGCCTTCCTGCTCCAGAAGTTCTGCATGGAGTCTTAAGAGATGGCTCAAAAGCTACCTTGTGACACTTAAGTGGTACTGATAAAAAGAATGGGTCAAAATTGGGTGATGCTGAATTTTGCATTCAGAAACTCAGGGAATGTGTTCAGACTTTGGATGCCATACTTACTGATGCCTGTTAGCATCAGTAGTGTGAGCATCTTGCTGGGTATCAGAAGGCTGAACTAAATCACCTGAAATGAAACTAGACCACATTCAGTGAGCAGAATTACAGACAACTGCCCTCAAGCTTTACAATATTAGGGGTCTCCAATTTCAACTTTACAAATATAGCTGCACAGAGAGCCACTATGACAATCAATTTGTCACATATGGGTATAGCTATTATATATCTATCTGATTCCTGGCAGAATAATTTTCTTCGTCAAATCTGTCAAAAATGGGAAACCCATCTACCTGTTACTGATAATAGCAGAATTTTCCTTTGCAGGGAAAAGTATAGGGTCACTGGAAGACCACTAAGAACTCAGACAAGTTTTAGAACTTGGAAACAAATGATTTCTCTTATTGATACTATTCTTGAACAGGCAAGTCTCTAGAAGACTGTGAACTGAGAAGCTTCTTTTATAATATATCATCATTGAAATATCTGCTTTTACTCAAAAGGATAAACTTTGCTTATAATTCTATCAGTCATACAATACCCATCTCAGTTTTAAAATGACTCATTTACAAATAGCTCCTATGTAAATGATGTTGCTGAGTCCCCACAATAACCCTCTGGGGTAGTAAGAGCATGTCTTAAAGCCATCATTTAGTGCATAAAGATATTGAAAGACTTTAGAAATTGCATGACATCCTCAAAGTCATATGCCTTGTTAGTGAGCAATGTGACTACAACCTTCCAGGGATCTTACTCCTGGCCCAACACTTCACCAGAACTTCATTTTCTTTTCAATCACATTGAGCAAATCTCAACTAATGGTTATTCTCTTGGTTCAAAATGGCTGCCCCAGCTCCTGCCTTCTCCTTTGCATCTCAGCCATAAAAGTGAGATATGAGATACCTGTTTCCTTTTGTGTGTTAAAATTTAGCCAGATGGCTGCATACAGCAGTTAGGTAACCTATAAAATGTAGTTATATTTCATGGACAATCTTTTGCCTACTAAAATTCAAGGGAACTCTGTTACTAAAAGAAGGAGGAAAAGAGTACATTTGGGGAGACAATTAAGTGTCCACTACATAGCATCCAGTGAGAACACCAAACAGAAACAGCTCCATGGTGAGCCTTATTTGGTGTGATATAATCAGAAGAGAAGTGTTTCCAAGGATTGAAATGGGGCCTTCCTTCTAAGGGACTCCCAGAATGTCACCAAACAAATGCTTTCCTGAGCCACCCAGTTCCCAAATAATTTTAGTATAGGAGATTCAACCACAGTAGTATAGTACTTTGGAATTTATAAAATTATACCACAAATACTTCACAAACTTTTGAGTAAAGTGACCAATCCAATTTTAATACAAAATCAATAGGCTCACATTAAAATGGAAGGGGCAGGAGCCATGAGAGTGAGTGGATGTGGTGATGACACCCATTCCAGAATAAAATAATTCAAATGACTTAGCTCTACAGTGTTTTTTTCATACCTCTAATCCCATGTTCCCCCAGAAAATTTGAGTTTGAAGCCCTGGGTGTTGGCTTTCAGTGCAAAATAAAGGTATAGTATGAGGTTTTCAACTTTCTTCCATTGGTAGGGCAGTTTAAAAACAAGAAATCCAATAGGCTGAAAGAGAAAGTCTAATGAGCCACACTCAGTGTGGGTCAGTTGGTTGGGCATTGTCCAGCAAAGCGAAAGGTCACTGGTTCACTCCCAGTCAGAGCACACGCTTGGGTCGTGGGTTCGGTCCCAGGTCGGAGTGTGTATGAGAGACAACAGATCAATGTTTCTCTTTCGCATCTATGTTTCTCTCCCTCTCGTTCTCCTTTGCTTTCCCTCTCTCTAAAAATAAATAAAGTCTTTAAAACAAAAAGTAGAAAGCCTAATGAATAATGAAGGATGAAGAAAGGTAGCAGCTGAGGAAAGAATCTATTTTGTGGAGGAACCGAGTACCAGAAGCAGAAATACACAGCTAATGATGGTGGATGACAGATAACAGTTTTTCCCTGGCTACTTTCATCATTCGTTGGGACTTTTGTTTCTCAGTTCCACTTACATTCATTCCCCCTCTCATTATGATTTCTATCTTTTCAGTAGATGTTGAATAATCCTATCTTGAATCTTTTAATATGTCTGTGTTGGAGGCCTTATCGTAGCAACTTTGGGTGTGTACACATGTAAAAATCCTATGATGTCTCGCAAACCAGTGCCTCCCATTCCACAAACCAATGCCTTTTCCACTCAGCAGAGTAAAGACAGTCCCCAGGGCAATCTTGTAATTACACACAGCTCTGCTCTTACAAGTCAGTATGCAGACTGAGCTCATTTATCAACTCTTCACTTAGATGATTATTCTAAATACAGTAACTTTTGCTACCTTAAAATAAAAGTGGATGCTTCTTCCACTGGATTTGGTTTGGTCTGAAGGAAGTTGTATTTGACCATATAACTCAGGCTGCAGACAGAAATAAGTGCTTTTCACAAGCCTTGTCTTTCTCATTCTAGAGCATAGGTATCCTTTGTTTCTGTTGTGTTCTCATAGATACGTCATCATCCTGGCTCACCATTTCAGCATTGGATCCTTTTGGATGTTCTCTGAGTTGCATTGGAAAGCCCATTGCTCCATCTCCCACCAGGAACAGTGATGCTAACAAGAGGAGTCTATACTGAGCTGTAGAGAGTACATGCTTCCAGCTCATAGTGGGACTCCTGATGCCTCTGTACCTCCCTAACTCTCCCCTGCACCCTTGCTTCTTCCAGGTGGGCTGGGAATTATGGCCCCTTCCTCCCAGGCCCAGCATGAGCGCTGGCCTCCACTATTGCCTCCAATGAGGCCTTCTCTTATGGAACAACCAAAAGTCTATGGTGGTCCCAAGGATCCTTGGGTGTCTCTCTGGCTCCTGGTTCCTTGTTTGCTAACACCGCACACCACAGTGGCCCAGTCCCAGGAATAGGCTTCCATCTTCAGGCCTTCCCCTTAGTTTTGACAGTTCCTCAACCCAGTCCATGGTCCCCTGTAAGACAGGACCATTATTGCACCTTCCCTTGGCAGAGAACCAGGATGCTGCCTTCCTGCTGCCAGGCTTTCAGGGCTGGAGTCCTGCTACTTAAATACAGATTCTTCAGAGAACAATGGCCCCACCCTCTTGGCTACTGAACCTCAATGCCATAATAAGAGGGAAAACAGTACCTATTTATCGAATGCACATGCTAGACCTTGTGCTAGAATTTGTTCTTTTAGTGGCAGAGGCTCCCACACATACTGGCTCTAATCTTTGCTCCAACTACATTAAGATTATGTGATATCTTAGTCAAGTGGTATGATATATGCATTTAATTTAGGCTAATTCAAGTATGCATGCTCTCTCAAAAATTAAAATACATAAAATGAAATTTCTCATATATTATCCGTATATACTGTAGATATTTACATATTTTTATTTACTCCTATATTGTACATTTATAAATAAATATTATGGTACAGTAAACACCCTAGGCTCAGGACCAATCACTGGTAAATAGTACCCAAGCTACCAGATAGCCCCATGGGACTATCTACTCAGCCGTGTGAGAACCCTGCGTGCTACTTATCCTGGGCCACCAGGCAAATGTCCCCAAGTTCCTGCTCCATCACCTTCCTGCCAAATCCATAATACCAAGGATGCATAATGCCTGAGTTTCCAGTTGCCAGTCTACCAGCACAGGCATTGTCTTATTGGCTATGCTAAGTGAGGCAGTGAAGCACATTTACATTGTGGGCTTGGACATCACTTCTTTCTACTGGCCCCAGGAAGAGGATCATGGTCAGCATTTTGCATAACCATAAAGAAGCACCATCTGAATGCTTTACTTGGGAGATCCAGAATATTAATGACTCCATTTTCCACTGCTTTCTGGTTTCTCATCCTAGCTGCACCTACAACTAATTGCCATGAGTCTGAGCAAATCACCTCACCCTCTGGGCCTCAGTTTCCTTATCTACATAATGGAGAGGTTGAACCTGATGTCCCTTCCAACTCCAATGTGTTCTACAGCCATCCCTCCTTATCCACTGGGGATACATTTCAAGACCACTAGTGGATACGTGACACCATGGATACTACCAAACCCTATATACGCTGTGGTTTTCCCTGTATATACATACATACCTATGATGAAGTTTAATTTATAAATTGGGCACAGGAAGAGATTACCAACAACTAATAATAAAATAGAACACATAACAATATGCTGCAATAAGAGTTATGTGAATGTGGTCTCTCTCTCTTAAGATATGTGTCTACTTGCACTGCACTGACCCTTCTTCTCATGGTAATGTAAGATGACACAGTGCCTGTGTGATGAGATGAAGTGAGGTGAGTGATGCAGGCATTGTGACCTAGTGCTAGGGTACTATAAGGGTGACCTGAACACAAACACTGTGAAACATGACAGTCGATCTGATAATCGAGACAGCTACTAAGTGACTAATGGGTAGGTGACCAGTAGCTTATAAACCAGGATATTCTGGGCAAAGAGATGACTCACATCCTGGCAAGAATGGCATAAGATTTCATCACACCGCTCAGAAATATAATTTAAAACTTATGAATTATTTATTACTGAAATTTTCCATTTAATATTTTTGGACCACAGTTGACCACAGATAACCAAAAACAAATAAAAGGGAACCATCGTAGTTCCTTTAACAACAAAAAAAGTTTTTCACATCATGCACCTGATTCCTGTCGTTTCCCAAAGACAGGGCCCGACACTTTCTAGAGAGCTCTAGCACATGACTTGATGGGACCTCTCCCAGCCCAGCCTTGGTGGTGCCTCCACACCACATCCTGAGGTCCTTATCTGACATGCTCCTGGTGAAATCAGGGGGCTCCCACACTGGGGATTCTCTGTCTGGCATGAAAACAATGGTAGGTGTCACTGGAGAGGATGACCTCTTTCCTGCCAAGGAGCAATGGCATGCTTCTTTGATATTTTGATTCTTTTATTTTGCATCTCTTTGCACAAAGCTGAAAAAGAGAAAGAGAGAGGGAGACAGAGAAGGACAGGAGGAGACAAAGAAGATAGGAGGGAGGCCACAGAAAGATGAAATCTTAACCAAAGGTCAATTTAAAATTGCTTCTGGTAAAAGATGGCTTCCCAATGGAGAAACCATGTGAAGAATGGAGAAACATGGTAGTGGTGTACGAGTTTCATCTCTAAAAGGCTCGTAGTGTTTAGGACCAGGGGCACTACACAACAGAGAACCTCTACACCCAGGCTTCCCCTCCTGGTAAGTGCTGCCCAGGTAACTTGGACGAATCTGAAGACAGAACTTGACTGGATCATTTGCTTGCTCCTCTGTATCCAAGCTGCTCTGGGACCAGGTGTTCTCTGACTTTTCTGAACTAACACATTTCATCAAATTGACGAGGCGCGCTGCTCTGCCCCTCGGTTAGCTGACCATCTCCTGGGGCTGCCTAAAAGCAGATTACCCTCATACTCTGTTTGAATTTGGATTCCAGATGAAATCCAGTTCCAAGAGACCTTGAAAGCACCCTTTAAAGAGAATAGCAAAGGAGATTTCACAAGAGGACAACCAGCAAGCTGCCTGAGGAACAGAGAACAAGGAAAGGTTCTGGGCCTCTGCGTGGGTTGACATTAAGTGACCTCTCAGGACTATGGGGTCAGGGGACCACTTTCTTCACACGACATCTCCCCTGCAGATCTCTTTGGATTCCTCCCTTCTTCCCCTCCCCTTTGGAGATGGGAAATGTTTGCCCTCACCCTTCAGGCACTGCCTACTGCTAGACTTGCTACTATGATGATCTCCCCTTCTACACAGTGAGTTCCTTGAGAGCAAGGGTTACTTGGGAATCCTTATATAACTTATGACTACATGCAGGTTAATATAAACATAATATGTAAATTTAAAAATTCATCTACATATGAATATGATGTATAGTATATATCTTGCATAGTGCCTGGGACACAGTAAGAACTTGATAATTATTTGGCAAAAGAATGAGTGGAAGGATAAATGATAAATTCGCTGAATCTGTTTCTGACCCCCTTACTCTTCTATCATCATGTGAGCTTTATTTTTTTCCTTAAAGGGATAATTTATCAAAAAGGAAAAAAAGAAATTCTAAAATAAAGGATATGTGACTTCTGACTTGGTCAGCCTGGGCTGCTACAACAAAATTCTGTAGGCTGGATGGCTTAATCACAGATTCAAATTTTCTCACAGTTTCAGATGCTGGAAGTCCGAGGTCAGGGTGCCAGGATGGTGGGTTTGAGAGCCCTCTTCCTGCCTTGGAGAGGGCCTCCTTTTTTGCTATGTGCTCACTTGGTCTTTCCTTAGTGCATGGCAGAGAGGGAGGGAGGGGGAGAGAGAGAGACCTAGCTGTAGTGTCTCTACTTCTTATAAGAGCACTCATCTCATCCCGGGGCCCACTCTCATGACCTCATGCCAACCTAATTATCTGCAAAGGCCCTACCCACTAATACCAACTCATTAGGGATTAGGGTTTCAACAGTGATTTGGGGGAGACATGAACAGTTAGTCTAAACAACTTGGCTAGCTTCCAACCAGATGTGGGGGTGGTTTCACTGCCCTTACCCTGCTGCTCCACCCCCTCTGCTCCTCTCTTGCATTTGAGGAGCACAGATAGAATAAGGAGGGGACTAGCTCACCTCTCTCCCCTGCATGTTCTGTGCAGCAATTACCCTCTCCTGAGTATCTCTCCACCGGCTGATTAGAAATTCAAAAAGATGCACCTCATCACTGACCTGAATAGAATTGTGGCAGCTGACAAGGCAAAGCAGCTATAGGGTCTACAGCTGGAGGCTGGCTAGGGAAGGGCTGGGAGCCGTTCCTGCTTCCCCAGAATCCCTGGACACACAATTTGGTGGATTATTGACAATGCTGAGTGATGTGGATGGCATTTATTCTTTTTCAATTGCTCTTATAAAATGAACTTCACACCATCTGCAAAATGAGGATTCAGATGCAGCTCTGGATATTAAAATATGTGTGGCTTCTCCAGCTATTATCTGAGATTTTACATTTTATAGGTTCCCTATGGGACTACAAGTGTAAAGTAAGATACATCTTTAGAAAGTAGTAAATAAACTTAGGAAAGCAGCAGTACAATTAATGAATGGACAGAAAATTGCATATGGGAAGAGAAATAATTTTTTTACATGGGAAGTCAGAAGCTAAATGGGCTTTCAACATTCTCCTGCCACTGCATTAAAACATTAATAGCAAAAATTATATACTGAAATTCATAAGGAAAATTTTTTTAAAAAAAGGAATAAACATCTCTGTGTGTAACAGAGAGATCAAGCAAATGATAGACTTCCTTTCCCTTCCTTCCCACTGGACTATGGAACTGGTCTAATTATTCAAAAGCATCCTATAGTAGTCTTTCCAACAGAGCCAATGTTTGATCAAAAGAGCTCTATAGAAACCATTCCAAGGCCTTATTCTAATGCCACCAATTTTCTAGGATAATTACTATCTGTGTCACTTTTTCTTTACCCCACAGTCTTACTGAAGATGCAATCACAGTATGATTCAAAGATGCCATAACAAATCAGGGCCAGTCGTATCAGCACAAAATCCCCAGGCTCTCTGGTTGGGTTCACAGACCCTCCTACCCAGGACCTTCAGTCTTTTGAATGACTGCTGCTCACTCAGGTTCTGGGCTGTAGAGGGACAAACCCCTCACTACAAACCCCTGGCTCCAGTAAGATTTCCAGGAAACTGCAGTTCTCATTTCTCACATCCTTCCTTCCACATGACCTCAGAGATAACAGAGAGGAAAGCTTGTCTCTCATCTTCTCTAGGAAGGAAACAGTGTGTCAACCCATGTTTATTTATTATGCCTGTGATCAGGTCTGATGCCCCAGAAGGAGTATGTGTGAGAATGTCACTCTGACAGTGATCAGTCTGGGTGCCCCCCGCCCCCAGGCTAGCCCTCACAGCCAAGCCTGGGGAGTGGACTCCCGGGAGGGAGGGAAGCAGTGGGTTACAAAAGGTGAGTATTTTCACTTTGTGGCTGTGTGGGACAAGGCCAGCACTCATGCCCTCACTCCCTTTTTTTTCCAATTGCACTTCTACATCAATCAGGCCTAGGCCTGGGGATACTGGCTCTTGTCTGTCTGGGTTTGCCTTTGAAATGCTGCTTCTACGAATGGTGGTCAGAGCCATAGGAGGCCATTCCCTGAAGTATCACTGAACTGGAACATAATCCAAAAGATAGAAAAGGTTTGGGTCTGATGCTTTATATTAGAACAATAATAATCATAGTAATAGCTTACATTTTTCCTTGATACCTTTCATTCAATAATATTAAGCAATTTGTATGCAAGTAATTAAGAAAACACTCCTTTGTGATAAGTTACTAATTTAGCTCCCATTTTAAAGAGAGACAGAAAGAGGTTTAATGATTCTCCCAGGGGAGACCCAAGTAGGTAGCAGAAGCATGGGGTATGCAGTGATTTGTGGCATAAGATTTCGTATGCTCACCTTTAATCCCTAATACTGGGCTCACAAAATTGCTTCGGAACCCAGTTGGTCTTAAGTCTCTTGGGTGGTGGTGCTGTGTTCTATTCGGGGCCGCCCAGTTCTGCTGTGGAGGCAGCTGCATTTCATTGCTGCTGGTGAATATTTTCTGTACTTTCCTTTCATCACATGATGTATATCATTCCGCTCCCTGGCATTTCCAATCACTGAGAGCAGCAGAAGCACGAATGAATCGGAGCACTGTAATTTTTCCCCCTCATTGATTTGGGGGGAGGGAGACAGGGGCTGGGGAGGGGAATGGGTAAGGTGGAATGCTCTTTCAAATCTCCCAACCACAGCACAATTCTATGTTTCTTCTTCCTCAGAACTGCTCATTCAAGCTCCCTCACTGCTCCATTCGCCTGCCAGTTTCTTCAACAGGCCCAGGCTGCTTCTTGTCTCAGAAAAGCCAGAGTAACCTGGTTACCGGGGCACAGAACCCCGGGCTCTGCCTTGCCTGAGCTCTTTCCCGCTCCTGCTCCTGAAGTCTCTTGTTTGCCGGAAAGAAGTTTTGGATTGGGAGTGGAAAATATCATGTGATATTAGAGATTGCATTAGTTGATGGTAGTGGTCATTCTTTGTAATTATCCTTTTCATGTTGGAATGCTGTGTATGGAGGCTGTTGTTGCTGGAAGATATGCCATTACATTTCTATCTCGTACATGTGAAATTTAAGCTGACGGGGGAAAGACAATTACTAGATTGCTTTTAAATGTATTTTTTTCACTCTGAGGCTAACCAAGAACTTGGATAATATTGGGGGAAGGTATAAAATTTCCTTGTGAATTAGGCAGAACTCGGAGATGGAAGATGGAATTTATAGTTGCTATTAAAATGGTTGCTGGCTTCTCGAAGGTAACTATGAGTTGTGTTCTTAAATAACTTCAATAATTATAGCAGTAATTAGCACAGGTTGGCACACATGAAAGTGTAACATGCAAGTAGATAAATATACTGGCAACTATATCAATAAAGCACTCTGCAAACATAAACTGCTATATAAATGTTAACTAATTACATAAGCAGGCCTACAGGATGAGTGCTTATTCATATTACTGCAAAGATAAACAGGCAGCACATTCACTTGAGAACCAGGCTTCTCCCCTCCTCCCATCTCCAGCCTCCTGCAGCTGGCCCCCATCAGGGAAGGCAGGGAGTCTGCACCTCCGATGTCTACCCCAACCGTCACTAGCCATGCGTGGCTACTGAGTGCTTCTAGTGTTGTAGTCCCAGATGAGATGTGCTGCAGGTGTAAAACAGACACCAGATTTTGAAGGCTTAATTTTTTTTTTGGGGGGGGGAGAATATAAAATATCTCAGTAATTTTTATATTGATTACAAATGAAAATGATAATATTTTAGATAACTTGAATTAAACACAATTTATTATTAACATTGATTTTCCCTGTTTCTTTTTTACTTTTTTGTATCTGTGACTCATTTTCTTTTTTTGCATGGGGGGAGGGAAAGTGGGGCCACAATGCCACTCTGGTCTATGGAATCTGCTTGCAGGAGCTGAGAGGAAGCTAGAAACAAGGAGGGCACCACTAGGGCTCCCTGGGCCACACTCTGCTGCCGTGACTCTCCCACCTGTGAAATATAAGGGAGGGCAGCCCAAAGCTGCTTCTCCATGTTGCGAAGGATGTTGGTGAATCAAGTAAGCAGGTAACCCTTAGCACCCTGCGTGACCACCTTTTTGGGTACCAGCCACTTATTAAAATAAAGGAAACTGAGGCAGGTGGAATATTTGGGCTACTTCCCTGCAGAATGAAGAGGAAGCAAACCATGGATTTATCACACCCTGTCTTGGTAGGCACCTGCCTGCCTGCCAGACCTGTAAGCTAAGGGTTCATGAGAGGAAAAGAAAATGGGAGCAAACGTGAGGGGGGCTGACCTGAGAGTGAGAATAGGAAATACACCTATTCAGGGTAACATCTGCAGTAGTTTACCACAAAATTCACCACAAACTGAGCTTGTGGGGCACCTATTCATCCTGATGAAGAGGACTTGCAAGAATTCATTCATAAGCTATATCACCTGGTACAGTGTTTAAATGTGGGATAAATGTTGATAATTATGAGCTCTGGGTTTTGTTGCTATACTCTTTGGGTGGGTTATTTAAAGCACTCAAATTCTGATTTGCATGTTATTTGCATAAGCTTGCATATTAAGTTCAGAATGCTATAAATCCAAGTACGTACAATTAAATTCAATTAAATTAATTAGTGTAACACCCTACCTTTGTGTGCAAATCTAATATTCCAAGATTAATGCCCATGATGATATAACAAAATTTTTAACCAGTGAATTCCATTCCAACTCATAAACCATGAATACACAGCCTTCATGGAACTGGTAATACGTGCCCACCTTTGAACATCCCAACCCCTGCCAATCATCAGGCACAAGAGGACTTTTTTTGTTATTATTATTTAATTGATTTGAGAGAGAGAGAGACATAGATTTGTTACTCCACTTATTTATACATTTGTTGGTCGATTCTTGTATGTGCCCTAATCAGGGATCAAACCTGCAACCTTTGCATATCTGAATGATGCTCTAACAATCTGAGCTACCAGGATGATGTTTGTAAATGTCCTGCCTTTCTTAGAGGTATTTATCTTTCAAAACATTTAGTACCCATCTGGTCCAACCTCACCCTGACTCCTACTGACCAATGTGGAACTTAGGCCCAGAGAGGAAACAGGGCTGACTCAGCCCTGGAAAATGTCTCCTGGCCAGGCCTGCTCCTCAGAGTGGTGGTGACCACCACTGCTTTGAGTACTAGAAGCTAATGACGTGTTGTAGGACTGGGCATCTAAATGTCACGAGACAAGCTGACAAATGGTATAGTCTATTCCCCTCTCTTGCCAGACAAATCCTCTTAACAACCCAGTGGGCCAGATTCCATGCTAGAATTCTGGGATTTTTCCTTCTTTTTTAAAAAAAAAATTTATTTTAATTGTTGTTCAAGAACAGTTTTCTGTCTTTTACTTCCATCCCAGCCCAATGCCCCAGCTCTCCCCACCTCCCGCCCATTTCTACCACCCCCTGGTTTTTGTCCATGCGTCCTTTATAATTGTTCCTGTACACCCTTCCCCTTTCTCCCTGAAATTCCCTCCCTCTCCTCTCTGGTGACTGTCAGCCTGTTCTCTATTTCATTGTCTTTGGTTATATTTTGCTTGTTTGTTTGTTTTGTTTTTTTAGGTTCCTGTTAAAGGTGAGATCATATGGTATTTGTCTTTCACTGCCTGGCTTATTTCTCTTAGCATAATGCTTTCCAGTTCCATCCATGCTGTTGTAAAGGGTAGGAGCTCCTTCTTTCTTTCTGCTGCATAGAATTCCATTGTGTAAATTTACCATAGTTTTTTGATCCATTCATTTACTGATGGACACCTAGGTTTCTTTCAGCACTTGGCTGTTGTAAATTGTGCTGCTATGAACATTGGGGTGCATGGGTTCTTTTGGATTGGTGTTTCAGGGTTCTTAGGATATAATCCTAGCAGTGGAATTGCTGGGTCAAAAGGCAGATCCATTTTTAGTTTTCTTAGAAAATTCCATACTGTTTTCCAAAGTGGTTGATTTTTCTGGGTACCTAGAATGTGACTCAAAAGGAAGATGCGAACTCTGGAGAGGCATGTGCCATTGTTCTCACTCCTCCCTGGTGGCAGAGACATAGACCACAACAGGGCCAGAGCTGGGTCCTTTAAAGTACAGACTGGGCAAGGCACCTCCTACTGGCATTTAAGGGGAATTCTTCTCCAGGCCTGATCTTTCCATGTTGCAGCACTTCTTTCTGTACAATTTAATGTTCCTGTAATCTTATGTTACCTGATCATAATTATTATTCCTGTCAAGGGAAGGAGTTCTTGGGACTGAGGAAATAGCAAACAGAGTTGAAGTGCTAATTTCCTTAGTGCATTAATATGTCATTACTTTGTCACACTACAAACGTATGCACATACACACACAGGCACATATGTACTAAGATACACACACACACACACCTGGACAACCCCATGAGTAGAGTTGGGAATCCTCCATAGGCACACTAATCACTCCCTTTACTGTCATTTGTTTATTTGTTTGTTTTCTGAATCACTAGAACTATACTGATTTGCATGCTATTTTCATAAATTTGCATAGTGCATTCAAGAGGCCCTCTCTGTTCAGCTTCCCCACTGCAATGGAAATGTAGCCAGCTTTCCCTGTGTTGCAAAGGAACACAAAAGAAAGCTTTATTTCTGCAAACATTTATTACAATGAAGCTTTTAAATGCTATAGAACATAGAAGGATTTTGTTTTAATTCAAGTACCACCAGGAAGACTTATTATAAAGCCATCCTTTCTTATTGTGATCACTGAGCTGCTTGGAAACATGAGAACAGGTGACCGAGGGAAGTGCAGGATGTCCTGCTTTGGGAGGGATGTTTTTAAATGATCCATCTGGGACAGTTGCTGGAGATCATCTCAGGATTTCTGTCCTCTGAGCCTCTGAAATCCTGTTCTCCCAGTGGCTTACACCCAGGACTGCCAGGGTAATGCCGCCTCATCACTGGGAACCCTTGCCTGCCTGGCTTGGCTCCATGCTCCCTGGCCCCTAACTGAGGCTCAGAAAACTGTGTGAATTTCTTCATGTTCAGAATAATGATTACACTGTATATGTATGACCACCTGATCCTAACCATTCAAGAGAATTAAGAAAAAGGTTTTTATGAGCTCTGTACGTGAATGTGATATTAAGGACACATGGACAAAATCAAAGGGAGGTAGGATCAAGGGTGGGAGGTGGGGATGGCTGGGGTGGGGGCAGTGGTAGAGGGGAATGGAGACAACTGTACTTGAACAACAATTTTAAAAAATCTATGGTACATTTATACAGTGGAATACTACGCAGCAGAAAGAAAGAAGAAGCTCCTACCCTTAGTGACAGCATGGATGGAACTGGAGTGCATTATGCTAAATGAAATAAGCCAGGTGGTGCGAGAAAATACTGTATGATCTCACCTATAAATGGAACCTAATCAACAAAACAAACAAGCAAGCAAAATATAACCAGAGACATTAAGATAAAGAACTGACCATAACCAGAGGGGAGGGGGAGGGTGATAATGGGGGAAAACAGGGGAAGGGGCATCAAGGAACATGTATAAAGGACCCATGGACAAAGACAAAGGGGGTAGGATCAAAGGTGGAAGGTGGGAGTTGGTGAGATGGGGGGAGTGGCAGAGAGAAAATGGAGACAACTGTACTTGAATAACAATTAAAAAGAAAGAAAATAAATGAAGAGAAATCAGGGGAAAAAAGGCTGTAGTTGAAAATTCAATTGTATGTGCACAGCCCTCACAGTCTCTTACATAATGGCCTCGCCAGGGTGCAGTTCCTCCCTCTTCTCTCTAGCCCTAATAAGTCACCCATTCACCTTTGCCATGTTCCTTTTGCCCTTTGACAATAAATTGTTCACAGACTTAAAAAGCAGGAGAAAGAGATAGGGGAGGGACCCAGTACCTTATTGGTTTTCCAGTCATTACATGAGGAGTAACCGAAAAAGGAATGGACGAAATGAGTTTATCCAAGGGAAGGGAGGAACAGCTGAGAAGAGAAGAACGTATTTAAAATGACCTTCCTCTGGGCCAGTGCTCTGGGAGCTAACGGGGTGTGCGGTCATGAGTCATGGACTACTTTCCTGCGGAGGAGCGGGCCGACCACCAGCCAGCCTGGGCCTCAAGCTGACCTGGGAAACACCTGGCTCTGCTGCAGCAGGCTATGTGGTCTTACCCAATTTGCTTAGCCTTTCAACCTGATTTCTTGGGTGTCTGCAAGTGGAATAATAACACTGTAACATTCCTGTTTACAGAGTAATAGAGATGATTAAATCATTCATGTGTTAGTTTTGAGGGACACCTATGTTGGGCTTTTATGACACTGTGTCTTAAAGATTTTACATCACCTCTCATAAAGTGACTGAAAAAGGAGCTTGAACTATAAGCTATATTTTGTTTGTTTTTAAAAAGTCAATCCAGAAACATGTCTGAACATGTGTGTTCAACCTATACTATGTAAACTGCAATATACAAAATCACCACCTGCTCTGCCCATTCCAGGCCTCTCCAGGCCAACAACTCTCCTCTGTGGGCCTCTCATAAGGTCCCAGCAGGCTCCAGGGCTGAGGTCATTGTAACAGTGGATCATCAATTTTCAAGTCGGTTCACTTGAATTTTTAATCTTTGTGAGTACAAGCAAATCTATACTCGAGTCATAGTCTGAGACCCAGAAAGTCTTCCTGACATAGACCTTGTAGCCATAGAGCTGATAATGCTGGAAGTCAAACACAAAATTTAACTGTTCAGGTTACTGAATTACAACAATAGTTGAGTTCACAATCTCACTAAGTATCTCATGAGGCAGTTAGAGCATCAGAAGGGAATGAATGGGATCTTGAAACTTGGAACCATCTGGTTGGCCAAATAAACCTGGTGCTCTTGAACACCCAAGTCCCTTGAGATTTCTTTATCAGTAAAAGTAGCTTTCCCTCTGGTGTTTAAGAAAACTAACCTTCCTTTACTTAACACCATGTAATACCTCAGTTGAAACAGATGTCTTGAAAAATGATGCTCATTCTCCACAATACCCACCACATCCATCCTGTGTTGCCATTAAACCCGTTACTAGGGTCAA
This sequence comes from Anoura caudifer, assembly GCA_004027475.1. Lineage (NCBI taxonomy): Eukaryota > Metazoa > Chordata > Mammalia > Chiroptera > Phyllostomidae > Anoura > Anoura caudifer. The sequence continues at coordinate 42,545 of PVKU01010204.1, forward strand.
ATGTCAGCATGCTCCAAAGAGATAGATAGGTACACCCTATAATCCAGAAAAGTTTACAAAACAAAGGACTTGCAGGAATTTGCAAATGTACATGGGGATGTGTGGAGAGCATGTATGGAAGTGAACTGTAAGGGCATTTGACTAAGGAGAGTGGAAAATATAGCATTAGATCAGGCCAAATTCATTGACAAAGGTGAGTTTACTAGAGATTCCAAATTTGTTATGTGAGCTTGTATAGCTGGAAGTAGTTCTAACACTTGTTTGGTTAACTGAAATGTGAACTCAACAGTTGATAATATTGAGATGCCAGAGCAGCACTTGCATGATGCTGAGGAACAAATTCAGAGGGTTAGGGAGATAGGAATATTGGGTTGGATTTATCATGCATACCCACCCTCAACTATGTTCCACAATGAGGGCCAGAAGACACTGTCTTTACTAACAACGAGAAATATATTATTAAAGATGTGTGCCTGCTTCACTGACAATTTCTGTGGCTGATCTTTCTGCAGACCAGGTGTGACTTGTGGGGATGCCATCACGGAGGTGACTTCCCTGATTTTGATGAGATGGAGTAGGAACTGCCAAAGGCAAAGTGGGTGCACCTACCATAAAGGACTGCAGGGACATTCCAGTGGGCAGGATGTTTTGGCTCACAAAAATCTTTGGAGGTGGTTCATCATCACAATGTTGTCAGGAATAAAACAGATGGACAGCCTACTAACTTATTGCTTGATCAATACAACAGAAAGAAACCCTAAGTCTGGTACCCAAAAACCTGACTGAAATGCCACAGTGGTGAGTCACGGTTCCTCTTCCAGTTTACAGAACTCATTCATAGACTCGGAGCCTCTTGACTGAAAAAGAGGTTGGATCTCCTTGGGGAAGAACCCAGCACCATTGCTACAGTATACACCATAAATCTTCCTACAAGCATTTCCCAAAGAGACCTGCTGCCATTTACTAGAGTGATTGTGCCCTGAAAGAAAGAAATGCCCAGACCTTTCAGGGATTACTAGATGCCAACTCTGATTTGATGCTAATTCCTAGGGACCCAAAATTCCACTGTGACTGACCACAGTGGTAGTTCAGAGTGGTCAGGTGATAAATGAGTCTTAGCTCAACTCTGACACACAGTGGGGAAAGTCAGTCCCTGGGTGCACAGAGCTGTTGTTCCCTCAGTTCCTGAATGTATAATTGGAATAGGTATACTTGTCTAGCAGAAACTCAACAGGGTGGGGCAAAAGTAGTTTATAGTTGTGAGTATTTGAAGCCCAGAGTTTATTCTTATATTGTTATTTATTAATTTTGGTACTATTTCCCATACTTTTCCCCTCCCTGTACATTGGTTCTCTGACCCACAAGGTGAGGGTCATAACTGTAGGAAGGGCTAAGAGGAAGCCTTGGGAACTTTCCCTTCATAGCAAATAGTAAATCCTAAGGGATACTGTGTCCTTGGGGAAGTGACTTTACCAGAGACTTGGAAGACGCAGGAGTGGCAATGCCTATTACAACCTCACAGTTTGGCCTGTGCAGGAGTCAAGGGAAACTCGGAGAACAACTGTGGACTATTGTGAACTTAATCAGGTGGTGACACTAATTGCAGCTGCTGTCCAAGATGCAGCATCTTTACCGGAACAAATCAACTCGGCCCCGGGTACTTGATAGGCAGCTATTGGCCTTTTAATTTTTTTTCCTCAAATGTCGAATGTGATGTTTATTTTGAGATCCTGAGGGGAAAAGCAATGATTAAGGGTAACGGAAGGGGAAGATAAATAGAATTTGGATTCTTGAGGCTGTCATTGATCCATCAGACTAGCTGTATTTTGCCCACCCCTAGACTTCTTGTTGCATTAGGCAAATAAACCTGCTATTTGTATGTAGTTAAGTGTTCTGTTACTTGAAGGTGCATGCAATCATAACTGCTGCAAAGCCTCAAGAAAAGAACGTGCAGAGTGGCCCTTTAAGATCGAAAGGAAGACAGCATTGCAACCTGCAGATGGTATCAGTGTCCATCAGAGACCCTCACCAGCACGTTCACCGTGCTCCAGAAGGCAGGAGGGCCTCTGAGAGAAGGCTTCTGTCGGGCAGCTAGACCCCAAATTGGACAAATATTCTTGGCTCAAGCTTAATCATTTGTTTATAAGAAATACAGAAATCATTTGTTTATAAGAGACTATGAGGCTAATACATTCTTTATATTAGAACAAGAATGTATGACCCAGACAACAGATATTTATTGAACACTTAGGTGGCCAGTGCAGACCTAGGACCAGAAGGTCTTCCTCATGTTCTGCTCTGCCTGGGGCCCCTGGGGTCTTAAATGGCCACTTTGGTGCAGAGAGGGGGCTCCACCTGGGTGGAATTTCATACCAGATGGGTAGGATGAGGGCCCAGATTCAGAATAAGAAATCTAAAGATATGTAATATTTCTTATACGGTTGAACATGTGAAGTAAAACTTTGTGCCCATTATGGCCATAAAGTGAAAATGTAAATTCCTATTTATCTTTTTTGTTAACTCTCATCTCTGAGGAAAGACTTCTGAAGTTTTGCTGTTTGGCATGATTAAAATATAGTCCCTAGAATCCTAGAAATTAAACTTTACATGGAGCATTTAAAACTATTGAACCTTATAGAAATTTTAGCTTAAAAAAAGTCCTATAGCCTTTCCCATCCCCCCTGTTATGAGCTGATTTGTGTCCTTCCAAAATTCATATGTTGAATCCCTAACCCCGAAGTACCTCAGAATGTGACTGTATTTGGAAATAGGGCCTGTAAAGAGGTGAATAACTTAAAATGAGGCCATCAGGGTGGGCTCTAATCCAATATGACTCAGGTCTTTATACTATGAGGACATCTGGGAACACAAAGACACCAGGGGCGTGTGCACAAAGGAAAGACCGTGTGAGGACACGGGGAGAAGGCAGCTCCATAAGCGAAGGAAAGTGGCCTCAGAAGAAACAAACCCATGATGATCTTAGACTTCTAAACTCCAGAATTGTGCAAAAATAAATTTCTGTTGTTTAAGCCATTCAGCCTGCAGTATTTTGTTAAGGCAGCCCAAGGAAACTAACACACCGCCATCAGCACCACCTCCCTATTTGCCCCTAAGCATGAAACGTAAGGTGCTACGTTACTAGGTCATGGTTACAGGTACTGTTATTGAGGGCACTGTGTTGGTTAAATCTATATTAGCACTCCACTCTTGGCCTTTTAATAACTCTGAAATAAACTATAATAGAATCACATCTTACTTTCATAGGTCAGTATAATTTAAATATGTATTAACACCAACTACATGTGCTTATTCACAAGCTACTCTTAGACACTCTAAATTGAAAGAAACACATTTTTATATTGATTCTGCACCCATATGCACAGGTGCCTTTGCCCTCTATGAAGAGGTGAGTAGAACTTCCACAGAGCTGGTGGCTTCGCCTTTTAGGGGCCACCTTTCTTCCCTTCCCTGTGTATTATCTCTCCTGGCTTCTCTAGCATAGTCAATTCTTAGCTCTTATTCAACATTAACTAGTTTATGGATTCTCCATGGAAAAAATATTATAGTTAGTAGATTAATAAAAAATGCAACAATAGCCCTGGCAGGCGTGGCTCCGTTGGTTGGGCATTGCCTCGCCAAGTGTAAGGCCACCAGTTCAATTCCCAGTCAGGGCACATACCTGGGTTGCTAGTTTGGTTCCCCATCAGTGTGAGAGGCAACTGATTGATGTTTCTCTCTCATACACATGTTTCTCTCCCTCCCTTTTTCCCTCCCTTCCTTTCTTTCTAAAAAATAAGTAAATAAATATTCTTCAAAACAATGTAACAATATAAATCAACAAAAATCTCTATATTTTTAAAGAGATCAACTATTTGAGTCTGTATACCTAAGATGCCACTGCTACCCAGCCTACTGTAAACACTCTCATCTGCTGGGAACTCCATGTTTTCATCCACACACAGGGTGGGGTTGCGGGGGAAGGAGTACAAGATCCCACCAGCAGCTTGGATTTCTGGCTGATTGTAAACTCAAACCAGTGCATGGTTCCTTTCCTTTGAGTTTTGGTCAACCAAGGGGTTCTTAACTCTCTCTGCTCCTCACATTTTATGTCCTTTTAATTCAAGATTACAGAAAGAGGAGAGGTGTGCTCAGCCGAGAAAAACTTGACTCTTGTTGCAGAACCTCAGGATCTGGAGTTTTAATTTAGTACTGGAACACTGAGCTACCAAACCTGCAGCCAGCGAATGGGGAGGAAAAGATATTGAAGGAGCTGCTGTTAAGAAGGCGGGTAATTTACCTGCAGAGCTGTGCGGCTTGACTGTGATGCATGGGGCCTGGGGTGTGAGACACTGAGCGATGACACAGGGTGAGGTCTCCTGGCAGAGAGGTGCTGAACGATTGCAGCAGCGCTGGGCAGAGGCGGCTTGCAAAAACCCGATCAAGCTGGTGCTGCATTTTCTCACCTAGACCATCTGCTGGACAACTTAGGAAGCAGAGGACCGTTTGCTAAGTGACAATCTGACGTCACTTTATTCTAATGTTCAATAAAAGAAGAACTTCACCAAGAAGCCGGCAATAAAGAGATTATTTTGCCACTTTTCATCAATGCGTGTGATGTTTAGAGTCCCTTATGCATTATTCTTGCATTATGTTTATACTTTGATAGCATCTGTGGAACAGGAAATGTGTTCCTAAATATTAGATGCCATTTTAAGTAGATTGTTGTTCATTAAATCTATTGTAGACAAAGGTTTGCCTGAACTTGTTTAGCTGCTATTGAGAGTTACCCATAATTTCTTCTGCTGTCAGCCTTTCATGCATGTCACCTCATACACCTGACAGCTGTTGGTAGTTGGGTGTATCTCATCATGGTGCCCAGACTTGGACTGGACATCAGAGCTGGGCCACCTCAGGCTGAGAATCCCTGCAAATGCCACCCGGCTCCAAGACACCCTGCTTGACAGCTGAGAGAGCCATAGCATCAGGAACACAGGAACTAGTGATTTATGAATGATTTGTTAATATGAAGCAATATATTGTCATAACAGTTTCTGCACTTCATTCTAATGGGTTGTGAAATGCTTGCTTTTCCAAAGTGGCCCTTCTACCCTACCCAACACCTTACACCCTTACCTCTACAGCCTTTCAGTCTAGCCAGGCCAGAGTGGGAATGGGGTAGAAACTGATCTACAGATATTTCCTCTGTTCTTCTCTACAGTTACGATGCTGTGAGTTCCTGGAGTTCAAGGATTATCTCTTATTCATCTTTGTGTAGTCAGGCACTACTGCAGTATTTGGTACACAGTAGATGCACCATAAATACTCATACAGATTAAATGTTGACCCTTTTGGCAAGAGTTTTATAGCTGGTATTACAACTAGCATAGATGTTAGAAGCTTTGATTTCTGTGACACACAGCAATATATTATTATGCCAGTTTTAATTCAACATTTATTACACTCAAACTTAAGTGTTAGAACTGGGTATAAAATATGACTAAAATTTATTCTGGCCCTAAAAGCTACAATTTAATAGAGGAGTAGGTCATCTTAGCAGGTGAACTGCTTGAAGTGTGTATGAAGCAGTGAGATCTGTGTATAGCAACAGTGAGGAGCATGAAGGAGAGACTCAGTGTTTAAAGCCACATAAATGTCATTTAGTGAGTCAGGAAGTGCTGGTGAAGTGCTTCTTTATGAATATCATTTGCACACAGATTCCACAATATGTTGTCAAAATTTCCCATATCCCATATACCAATATGGGAAATTGGTATATTTTCCCATATTTCCCCTTGGCCTTGGTATATGGGAAATTAGTATATTCCCATATACCAAGAGCTAAAATTCACTGGGCTCCTTCTATGTGCCAGGCACCACGATAGGCTGCTTTGAATATATGTCACTAACCCCAGAGAATCCCTAGGAGGAAGATTCTATTGTTGTTTTTGCTTTATAAATTGGGGAATAGGGAACGGAGTGATTAAGTAACATGCCTAGGGTTGCACAGCTAGCTAGCGAATGAGCTGGAATTTAAATTTAGGGACTCTGACTCCAGAACCTGTGTGCTCAATGCTACTAAGAGGACATTCTGTGCAGCTCTGCAATATCCTGGAATACTCTAGCAATGGCTTCACCAGGCTTTTTATTTCATTTATAATTTGCATTATTTGGTGATGAGTTATAGGACTGGTAAACAGCTGCATTCCAATAATCTCACATATCTGAGATGGCAGCTTTAGAATAAGTAGGAAATGGGAAGATGGGACTACGGTAAGGCCTACAAACTGCCCTCAGTGGGGCCTGTTTACTTTAGGAGAAGCCTCTCAGCTTAAGAAACACAGGAATCAGGGTGACAAATACAAAACTCTTCTCACTTAGCCACAAGAGTGGGTCTGTTGCAGGACTGAAACTGGGTCTATATTCAGTTCCATGCTCGTAATCCTGGAGAGTGGATTTACCCAACCGTGGTCATTTGGTTTTGAACAGGTATCTCATTCTCAGTGCTAGAGATTAACCAAGGGGAGCAGATTCTCAACAAGATCATTCTTCATTACACACGTCAGCACACTTGTCTATAAAGGGCCAGATAGTAAGTACTTGAGACTTTGTGGACCATGTGGTCTCTGGCATAACTACACAACTCTGCTGCTATAGAGCAAAAGTGGCCAGAGATAACATATAAGCAAACGAACCCAGTTAGGTTCCAATAAAAAATTACTGATGGATACTAGAATTTGAATATGATAGAATTTTCAGTTGTCCTGAATTATTCTTCTGATTTCTTTTCAACCTTTAAAAAAATGTAAAAAGTGTTTTTAGCATGTAATCCATACCAAACTATCCCAAGCTACCAGAACACCAGCAACCAATTGGGACACATAGAAACCCCACTCTGCAGCACCTACCCAGCATTCCCAAGGGCCATATAACTTACCTTGGGGCACAATGTTTGGCACAGGAGGCTCACTGGAGGAGGGAGAGTTTACTGATTACTCTCCTTACTGCGCTGCAGCACGCTTCTCATTCCAGAGGGCACACCCTGGACTGAGTTGAGCAGGCTAGAGTTCCTCGTAAGAAGAAACACTCCTTCCCCCGATTCTTACAGTCAGTATCCCTGACAGTGTGAATCACAGCGTTGCTCATCTGTCAGATTATGTCTTCATGAATTGAGGATCACGATAATGAGCATCTTTGCAAATGCTCCCTGTGCTGTTTACCAAGAAATAACCCTCACCCTGACAACAGCAATTAGCAATGAATGTTCTCTCTCTTTTCCTTTAAAAGACTGGTTTTTAAAACTGATGTATACTTTATAAATTAGTTATCATTTGCTAAAAAAATAAAATAAAATAAAAGGTGGGCCCTGGCTGGTGCAGCTCAGTGGATTGCATGCCGGACTGCAAAGCAAAGGGTCATCAGTTTGATTCCCAGTCAGGGCACATGCCTGAGTTTGCAGGCCAGGTCCCCAGTAGAGGGTGCATAAGAGGCAAACACATATTGATGCTTCTCTCTCTTTCTCCCTCCCTTCCCCTCTCTCTAGAAAAAAATAAATAAAATCTTTTTTTAAAAGGTAGGTATAGGTGATCTATGTGTTGATCTCACATTTTCAATTATTGCCTCTGAGAATTTCAGCCAAAGTTTTCTTACCATAATGGAGAAGTGGAGAGCTTCCTGTTTCTCTTCTCTTAGTAAGTGGTGAAGAGATAAAGTTCAAAAGCATTAAAGAGAGGCTAGCAACTCTGTTGGTACCCTCCCCTTGTCCCACCCTTAACAATTTAGGGCCAAAACTCTGACTTTCAACCACCAGGACTGCCAGCGCTTTGCAGAGGATGTTCCCTGGCACCCTGGCACGGAGCCACTTTTTCCACCCGAACAGCCCACTGGCAATGCTGGAAAAGTAAGGCCTCCCAGAAGCGGCCCTCTCTCGCTGATTAGCTGAGACAGGTGTATAAATACCACAGTTCTCACCCCCTTGGGTGGAATAACCCTAAGGCTTCACTGTAGAACAGTTACCAACAGGATGATTGTGCTCTCCATTGGCTCCCAGGGTTACGTTTCCCTTGCCTTGGGTAGTAACTGGTTTGGAAACACACCATTTACTGGCTACCTTCCCTTCCCAAATCCTCTATTGGTGCCTCTTTTATGACCCAATACATTACTTGTACTCAAATCCTTGAATCGGTGTCTGTTTCTGGGAGACCCAGTCTTAGACTCTAACAATAAAACAAAACAAAACAAAACCAAACCCAGCCTGCTTGGTTAGGCGTGGCCATGGGCAGTGGTTTCCTCAGTGCACTTCATGACATCTTGACGTACTGGGAGAAGGAGGATTAAGCGATTCCAAATGTCCAGAAGACTTGCTCTGGATTGTTCAGAGAAAGATGTATGCTCTTTGCAAGAACCATACAGTCCAACACAATCTGGGCCTCCATTACTTCTTCACTTCACCTCTTACTAATCTCTACCTGGAGGCTGCTTTCCAGACACTCTGTTCCCTTTACTGTTCCTAGCCTGTGCCTGGCACGCTCCTGCTCAGGGTCTCTGCTCTTGCTGTTCTCCTGCCTGGACCTCTTCCCACACATCAGCATGGCTAGCTCCCTTACCTCCTTCCAAAGGGCTTTGCTTCAACATCACCATTGTTGGAGACCTTCCTGGACTACCCATGTAAAATTGTCATTGTCCTACTCCACCCCTAACACTTCCCACCCAGAGCTACCCACTCTGCTTTGTTTTTCTCCATAGGACTTACAAACTCTAGCATGGCTTGCCTCAGCCTTATCTCATAGAACTTTGCTGTGCAGTGAGAAAGGCTTGGATTCAGCTAGTTCGGGCTCTGCTAGAGCAATAAATTTCGATAACCTGTCCCAGCCACTGACTAATGTGTAGCCTTGAGCCAGTTACTGACTCAGTTTCTGTGTCTGTAAAATGCAGGCACTGATGCCCACACTGCAGGATTTTGGAAAGATTAAATGTACTGTTAGAGAACATGTACCTAGCCAGTTGGCACATGGCAGGCACTTACTAAACAGTAGCTACTTTATTTTTTAAGTATTTTTATTGATTATGCTATTATAATTTTCCCCTTTTTATACCCCCTCCACCCTGACCCCTCAACCCTCCAGCATCCCCACCCACCTTAGTTCATGTTTATGGGTTGTACATATAAGTTCTCTGAGTCCTCTGTTTCCTATACCATTTTTTCTCTCTCTCCATCTATTTCATGCCTACTAATTATGCTTCTTCTTCCCTGTACCTTCCCCCCATTCCTCCTTTCCCTTTCCCCACTGAACTCCCTCTGCGTGATGTCCATTTCTCTAATTCTGTTCCTGTTCTGGTTGTTTGCTTAGTTTTTGTTTTCATTGTTTTTCTTTTCTTTTAGGTTCATTTGTTGATAGTTGTGAATGTATTGTCATTTTATTGTTCATATTTTTTATCTTCTTTTTCTTAGATAAATCCCTTTAACATTTCATATAATAAGGGCTTGGTGATGATGAACTCCTTTAACTTGACCTAATCTGGTAGACACTTTATCTGCCCTTCCATTCTAAATGAAAGCTTTGCTGGATAGAGTAATCTTGGATGTAGTTCCTTGCCTTTCATGACTTCAAATACTTCTTTCCAGCCCCTTGTTGCCTGTAAGGTTTCTTTTGAGAAATCAGCTGATAGCCTTATGGGAACTCCTTTGTAAGTAACTGTCTCCTTATCTCTCACTGCCTTTAGGATTTTCTCTTTGTCTTTAATCTTGGGTAATGTAATTATGTGCCTTGGTGTGTTCCTCTTTGGGTCCAAGTCTTTGGGACTCTCTGAGTTTCCTGGACTTCCTGGAAGTCTATTTGCTTTGCCAGATTGGGGAAGTTTTCCTTCATTATTTGTTTGAATAAGTTTTCAATTTCTTGCTGCTGTTCTCCTTCTGGAACCCCTATGATTTGGATAATGGAACATTTCAGGTTGTCCCAGAGAATCCTCAGCCTCTCTTAATTTTTTTTTTGGATTCTTGTTTCTTCATTCTGATCCAGTTGGATGTTTATTTCTTTCTTTTGTTCCAAATTGTTGCTTAAATCATGGCTTCCTTCTTGTCACTGTTGGTTCCCTGAATATTTTGCTTTATTTCATTTGGGGTATCTTTTATTTGTTCTTTCATTTTAAGCTCAATCAGTTTTGTGAGCATTTTGATTACCAGGGCTTTAAATTCTTCATCAGATAGGTTAGCAATCTCCTCATTGCTTAGCTCTCTTTCTGAGTTTTTGCTCTGTTCTTTCACTTGGGCCACATTTCTTTGTCTTGGTGCACCTGCTAAGTTGTAAGGGGCGGGGCCTTAGGTATTCACTGAGGCAGGGCAACCCTCTTTGCTATGCTGCCTGTGGGGGAGGGGCCGGAGAGGGAACACTGCAGCTCACCTGTTGGTCTCTAGTGCACCTTCCAACAGACTCTTGTGTCAGACTGGAAGTATCTCCCATTGTGGCAACCCCAGTCTTAGCCCACAGTCAGCTCTGAGTCTTGGTTTTCCCCTTAGGTCAGCCCCTCCCTTGCAGCTCTGCCAGCTCAGCAGTCAGCCCTGCCCCTCAGCCACCTCGCTACAGTTTTTCTTAGTCGGCTCATGTGATCCACCTTACTGGTCTGGTTGTTCTGGTTGATTTTTTCTTTAATTCCTTGGTTGTTGGAGTTCACGCAGTTCGATTTTCTAGTGGTTTTGGTTGTTTATTGATTTTAGATTAGTTGTTATCCTCCTTTTGGTTGTGCGAGGAAGCAAAGGGTTTCTACTTATGCCTCCATCGTGGCCCAATAGTAACTACTTTAATTATTGTCCAGAATCCTTTTGTGAAGGCAGCCTGGTCCTTGAAGCTTAGCTGTCTCTTTGAGATCATCATAGGTCTCAGCAAAGAACTCAAATCTCTTATTAAGTCCTCAAGGTCCTTGACAAAGACCTTGGGGCATTCTTTTACTCTATAAAAGACTGCCTGTTAAGAAAAATAAAATACCTAGGAATAAACCTAACCAAAGACATAAGGGATCTGTATGCAGAAAACTACACAACATTGAAGAAAGAAATCAAGGAAGACACAAACAAATGGAAACATATACCGTGTTCATGGATTGGAAGAATTCACATCATCAAAATGTCCATACTACCCAAAGCAATTTACAGATTCAATGCAATACCTATTAAATTACCAATGGCATATTTCACAGACATAGAACAAACACTTCAAAAATTTATTTGGAGCCATAAACGACCTCGAATAGCTGCAGCAATCTTGAGAAAGAAGAGCCAAGTAGGAGGGATTACAATACCTGATACCAAACT
>PVKU01010205.1:0-54201 GCA_004027475.1 Anoura caudifer
CTATGTTCTCCTCTAGGACTTTAATGGTGTCACAGCTTATATTTAAATCTTTTATCCACCTTGAATTTATTTACAATGCATGCTGCCAAGCAAGAATCCTAAGTGGAACTATTTTTCTTTTCAAACTTGAGGGTATGAAAGTATTTTATACCAACAAACTAACTCAGAACACAAATAATAAGGAAAACATTTACACTGGCGCTTCACCTGGGCAGGGTGGGGATGGGGGTGGGAGCTGGGGACCCTGTTAAAAGCCTAGGAGAATTCTCATCATCTTCAATATGTATTCATATCATGAATCTAAGCCATACTAAGTCATGGCACCTGAACCCTTGCAACAATTCACATTCTAAATCCAGTCTACTGGAACAGGACTATCATTGAACTCAGTCAGTCTTATACTATCGAAGGCCTAAATAAAGTACAGCAGCTCTTTGAAACAGAAGGGAACAGTTATGTCCTTGCAGAGGCACAGTCTATACTTGTTACTTTCTTGGAGTTTGTTTTTGAAAGTGCATCAGAGACCTCAGCACTAAGTAATGGCAAAATAGGGGCTTCCCCCAAGGTAAAGCAATGACTAACCTTGTGTATAGCCAAGATGGAATCTGCTCGCCAACACTTTGTCTTCTCAAACTTCAACCTCACCTCCCTTCTGCCTGCTCCACGCAAGCAAATACCTGCGCACACCAAGCTTTACAAAGGAAATTTCATGTTATACAACCACAAAGATCCTTCCTGTGACTCAGTAACTTCAAAAGAGGGACATGCACCCACACTTTTCCATCTGCCCACAGATGGCTGTTGACAGTGGTGCCATGGAGGAAAGATAGAAATCACAATTTGTAGAAATCAAAATCCCTGTAAACCACGTTTGAAAAGTCTCCAATGAACGTGCATATTCACATGTAGCAATTCATGTGCCACATATACTGATGACAGCTAATAATATCTAGCACACAATATTTATCATACACTTGAGTGCTTGTCACGCATTGAACTTGTTCAGCAAACAAAACCACCATTAGTGGTTACCATTGTCACAGACCTTGTACAAGTGAGAAAACTGGGGCCCAGGAATGTGATAGAGCCTGCCCAAGAGCATTCAACAAGCAGATGACTGAGCCACATGTCTAGCTGCAGGCCATACTCTTAACCACTGTGCCCCATGCGAGGTTCCCATGACATGTCCCGAAGATCTATCACTGTCTTTACATTTTTCCTATCTATTCCCTCCATGTGCCCCCAAACAAAATGCAGTTAATTTGGCTATGCATTTGAGTGCTCAATTCAAATGACCCCTCTGTGGACCTTGCATTTTGGATCTTCCACTGACAGACCTAAAAACAGACTATCACCAACTGCTTTGTATCACACCTTCACTTCCATCAGCCAAACAGATAACCTCTGTCCCCGTAACAACCATTCCAGAATTTCTCATGGTTAGTACACACCTGACAGACAAAACCTGGCCACTCTGATTTCTAAAAATATTCAAATACTTCTTGCAGAAAGTACAAATTTCACAATAACCAAATGCAACGGGATGGGCAATATAAGGTGGGGAGCAGGGTCAGGAAGTAGGCATGGCTACCATCAAATTCAAGAGGCCTATAAAGGCTAAAAGTCTATAGTTTCCATTCTAACCAGTAAAAACTACAATAGTGTATAATTTGAAAAGTTATTTTAAACTCATCTACCACAATGACCAAAAGAAAAAGAAAACTAACACTTAGGAACTCCCTCCAGCAACAAGTCCTTCAGATCTCCAATGGGCAGCTTTGCCCATCAAATAGGGAAAGAGCTTCTAGAGAAAGGGTGTCTTTTCTTTTTATAAGGGATGATTTTAGATTACAACCTTTCAATGGCTAAGTAAAATGATACCTTTTATTTTTACCTCAGCAGAGAAAAATAAATCCTATAAACTCTGGATTCTACTGTTTTCTGTGCCAAAAAGTTCCCCAACTTCATTTAAAACCAATGGCATCAAGTACTTTGGGCAAAACACAGCTTAGGGGCTTCCTGTAGAAAAATAACACTTTGTAAACACATGGAATGTTCTAACTAAAGGCTTAAAAAACATTTTACATGCATCAGAAAATAGAATTGCTTCAATTTACAGGTTGAAAACTTGGAGCAAGGTTGAACTAATAAAATAAGACTGGTATAATCTACACCTCAGGCTTTAATTTTTCTTAAGGAAGTCAAACATATAAAATCCTTTCTTTCCCCCTCCCCACCAAGTCAAAAGTAGTATTAACTGCTGGTTCTACAAACATGTATGTAGAAAGAAAGAATTAACTGTACAAAAAAAGAAGCCAGCCATTCGTATCATTCCAAAAACACAGAGATTGCTTTTTCCAAAGCAAATATATAAATCATGACAATGGATTTTTGTTTTTTACCTAAGTCTTTCTATTTTTTTTTTTTTTAAATCCTTACCAAATGATATGTGTATTGATTTGAGGCAGGGAGCGGGGTGCACAGGAGATGGAGGCATCAATGTGAGAAACGTGGATCAGCGGCCTACCGTATGCACCCCAACAGGGATTGAACCTATAACCCAGGTATGTACCATGACCAGAAATTGAACCCACAACCTTTTGGTGTACGGGATGATGCTACAACGAACTAAGCCCCCTGGCCAGGGCATGACACTGGATTTTTACAATTCAGCTTAGAATTGTCTAAATGGCAACAGAGAATGCAAATGGTCAATCATAAAACATGGTCTTCCCCTGTACCGATGAGGTTTTTGGAATTTTAGACACAAGGTTAAAAGTAGCATCTAGTCAGCAATCCACCCAGCATGAAGTAACATTTTGAAATAACCACTTTAAATAGTTACTCTGGACTGGACTTCTCATCAGCAGAGAGAGCACACTCAGTGAACATATTGGAAAAGATACAATGTATGTACAATGTATTGCAGTCTGAACAGTACACTGGCAATTTTCAACTTGTGTACTGGTGTGCCATAAGAATTTTTAAAACGTGCAATAACTGACTATTAGGTCGGAAACACTGACCTCTTCTCCTTTAGACTGTCAAATAAAAAAATGACAGCAGCCAAAACAACAATAGCCATCCAGTGTGAATGAATCAAAATTATACCTATTTTTTTGTCAGATCGGTAAAAAATGAATTTTTGCATGTGCCTCAGAATTTCAGTAATTACTTTTTGCATGCTATGAGACGAAAGGGGTTGAAAATCACTGCAGTACACTAACAAAGCGCCAAGAACTCAGGTTCCTGTTCACACATTCTGCCTCAGAAAACAGGGTTCATACCAAAGTATTTATGCTAAATATTCATAATAATTACCAATAACGGATAAAACAAATGAGCAGGACAGTATTAAAAGTCATTATTTTGTACTTGTTATGTACCCTGTAACACTGAGATATGTATTTCCTAACTATACTATGTGTTTATAAATTACACAGCCCTCTACCTGTAACACAGGTTAACACAGGTTACCACAGACCAGCCCTACATCAGGCCTGACCAGACAACTCTTAATCTACAGTACGTCCCTGATGGGTTTCACTAGTAGAGTGTGATCACAACCGAATGAAATACTGCTGTGAGTCTTTTATTAGGAAAACAAGATATGTAGCACAGTAATAATTAGAGCAGATTAGCAATGGTAAAATTTGCCTTAAATTCACCCTGAACAAAGTCTGTCTTTTCCAGTGGCCTGGGGAACCAAAGCTAAATGACTGCTTTGCACACAGCTGCCATACAATACCGATGTGCCATACAAAGAGGAAGCCAATCTGAGAAGGAAGTAGGAGCCAGGAACAAAGGGCTACTTCTGAAAGAATGATGCCTACTGATCTTCGTCATCACACTCCTACGCTGCCTGGATCTTTACCACAGGTAGTGATGAACAGCTATGCAACACAGCTAAAGGACTGGGTGCTGTCGAATCCAACCACATTCATAGAATTTTGCTCCACAAATGGAAATAAAAGATGATACCAGATGTATGACCAACCATCCATGTTTGGAAGCATGGTTAATATTATACATCCTATATATTTACTGGTGTGATTTAACACATCCTGAGCCCCCTTCTCTTGTGCTGATGCAGTTCTTGAATTGGGGCAGAGTGAATATTTGTTAGAGTATCTGAAACATAATAGGCTTGTCACTGTGACACTCACCAAAGTGTTCTTAAAAGAGTAGCATACAAAGCCCAGTACACTGGCAGAGATACTTCTTATATATACCTGCTAACTGTGCTAACGACAAATCTACTGATATCCAAGACACAGTGCTGAGGATTAAGAGAAATGAGTATGGAAGTTAATACATACTCTGTTATCATGGGGCTTTTTAAACAAAGCCACTGCATGATGGAGAAAAATAAACTAAGACTTGTAATGATGTAGCTCAAATTTCAGATCCAAAGTACAGTTTTGTTAAAGATTTCAAATATCTATCACCACATGGTTCATCTTGTCCTTCTTAATTTTCCACCATACTCAGTTCTTCATTAGATATAAACATTCTAGATAGTTTCCAAAAAGTAACTATAATTATGTAGAAACAGTAAACAAAAAGACCAGACCAGGGGAATTTTTTTTTCCTTTCCCCAACCTCTTAAACTAACAGATTCTAAGAAAACGTCATTAACCTAGTCATCCAGGAAAACATCAAGTATGAGAACGGAAAAGGAACAAAATGAAATATAAATTGTAAGTGGGGAGGGGGCGTGGCACAACACATCAGATATGAAATAAGGCAGATAACTAGCAAACGGTTTTTAAAACACCCAATTATAAGTATTATTATACAGTGTCACTGCCACTGTTTGACCATGAAACCACAACCTCTTAACTATCACAGCCAACTTCCTTATCAAACTATCTAAAGTTTATTTAAGAAAGTAATCTTTAAAAAAAAAAGAAAGAAAGAAATTGCTGGTAAATTAAAAGTTTGAAGAACCAATTCCACACCTACTAACCTGGTTAAACACTAAGTGTATGTTTGCTTTCCTGATGAGGGGGGAAATTTTTTTCAGAAACACCACATCTAATTCTTCCAATTCATAGAAACATTTCTCCCCAGGGATGGCAAAATACCACCTAATATACTCGAGAAATTCTACTGATGAAAATCAATTGAAATAAACAGGACAGGAATTATAAGTTGGTGACTCTTTGGCCAGTTTTCATGGCAGAAGCATGTTTTGTTGGGCCCATACCATTTTTTGCATGGTTACCTTTAGTTATAATTAGTGGACAATATTTAGAAACCAGAATATTCAACAAAAATTCAGAACTCTGACTCCTCTATGAAAAATCAGGAAACTGGGTGAATGGGCCCAAGTTTGCTCCTTTATGGCAGAAACTGGCACCTACTTTGCAGTGCCTGGTTTAAGGCACCAATACTTTCAGCCTTGTGTACTAACCTTTTCCTCGACGGCCCTTCTTCAAAATCTGAAGAACTAACATCGTTGCTAGTAGAGGACACTTGGGATGCATCATCCTTCTCATTCTCTGACTGTTCTGATGCTGGTCCTAATCCCTTAGACTGGCCATTACCAAGGAGCCCTACAGGTGAGAAAAGGGGACAAACACTTAAATACATGACATCAGGAAGCAGCACTTTACCACAGTTAACCCTACAGAATGGCTAGTGATGGACAGAAAAGAATTTAAAAGCATATATCCCTTTTGAAATGGGGAAAAAAGTCATTACCTCCCTACTTTGAACCTTCATAGGACTGAATGCCTAACAAAGAAACAATTGTAACAGTAAGAAATTCAAACAGAAATTTTTAATCATAATATACTGTAGGGTTCTTTTTTAAAGTACATAAACATCTTTGTAGGGCCGGGGAAGGAAAGGAAGAAAGGCATCTCAAGTGTTACCAATTCAAACTAGTTATCTTTTAAGGGCTATATATTTACTCTAGAAATACTGAAGTCCTTTTAGGAATTGCCTTCAGGAACCAGTATCTGCCACACACAAAAAATGCATCATTACTTTATAGCCATAACATAGTTATTAACTAGAAATCCTACTACTCAACTTTCTCTTCACAGCAATCCATTATACTAGCCAGTCACCTCGCCTGTCTTTGACTTTCTCAAAGGATAAAGACTTCCTATGACTACATATATGGCACCATGCGAAAGAGGGAGCCTTGGAGGCCTAGGACATGTAACCACATTGGAGAAAGGTCCTAGGGAAGGGTTATACCATGTGATATGTGATTTGGAATGTGATATGGAAGTATTTTAATAAGCAATAAGGTCACACAAATGGGTGATGGCTCAATAAAAAGCCTAGCGGATCTTCTAGTACTCAGATGTTCTTGTATCCAGAGTCCTGGATACAACTTAAGTTCTTCCCATGGGAAAGTTATACCAATACAAGTGCCCAAAGCAGCTGGCCCCCAATTTCGCTGTCTAGTCACCAGCCTTGGGGGCATGAACAGGAATGGTAGCACAGTATCTGTATTTTCACAGCCATGTGCTAGCTGTTAAATAAAGCCAAACATGCCAGGTGATTCTGTGATTTCTGCCCTTCCAACCCTTCCACCAATTGTGCAAGCACTTAATTCCCTGTATTAAATCCCTTCGTGGTTGAAAGAGTGGTTCCCATTAGTTGCACCAAACACTACATAAAACACAGTGGTAAAATTTTCTGAGAGAGCACAGTACACTGCAACCAAACCCTGGGACTTGACCTGTTTATGCATGCATTTCCCCAGTTATCTATTTTTACATCATTTCAGTGTATGTGTAATAACATAAGGCTGGAAATCTAACACACTGCAGCAAATACAATCCCGTGGCTGTCACTGAGACGTGGCTTTGAGAGTTATGGCTATGATATGAAAATGCAAATATATACAACTTCCCAAAGAGAGAGAAAAGGTGGGGACTCTGCACTGTGAGGCAAAAGGAGACATAATTGTGTGGAAAGCTATGGGTCGGAGGGTAGAGCTGTGGCCAA
This sequence comes from Anoura caudifer, assembly GCA_004027475.1. Lineage (NCBI taxonomy): Eukaryota > Metazoa > Chordata > Mammalia > Chiroptera > Phyllostomidae > Anoura > Anoura caudifer. The sequence continues at coordinate 6,970 of PVKU01010205.1, forward strand.
CGTTTCAAAGATTAGAGCTGTGCTACCCACTACAGTGACCACTACTGAGCACTGGAAACAGGGCTAGCATGAATGAGGAAATAAATCTTTATTTCATTTTAATTAATTTAAAACTATGTAACTAACAGTTTAATAATAATTTTATAGTGATTAATTCTTTAAATATTCTGGATATAATAAGTCAAATATATGAAAATTCACTTTAGCTGCTTTTTAATTACACTCTAGAAAACTAAAACTACATATGTGGGTTGAAACTGTTTCTCTATTTATTAGCACTAAATTAGGGCACTTCAGTAATGTCACATTGTTTGGGGACAGGGGGAATGTCAGCCCACCAAACAGTATGAAGATACAGATAATACCTAACACAGTTAGGACAGTGGCCCAGGGACATAATAAATTCATATCTGAGAAAGAAAGACAAAGAGAGAGAGAAAGGTAAATTGCCCTACTTGAAAAGAATGGAAAATTCAAAGTAAAACTTCTGGTTATAGAACCGTATGTAAAATTAATAAGAAAAAAACAGATATGCATCTTAAAGATGTGTATTCTTGGGTTGAATCCCAATTTTTAAATAGTACATAAGTACAAGAAGGAGCATAAAGCAGGAAAAGAGGGAGGGAATATAAATTTATCCATTCATTTTATTAACACCTCCCATACGCCAGGGATACAGGCGTATCAAACAAAGTCTGAATTCCAGTGAAAGGAGATAGATCAACAAACACACATGGATGTACCAGTTAGTAGTTTGTGGCACTTATAGGGCAAGAAAAAGTGATAGGGGAGGGCAATGAATATGAATCAATGGAGCCAGCAAGCTAGCCTGCAATATCAGCACAAGAAGAAAAAAGTTGGAATTTGCAATATGCCTAAAAACAAACACAAAAACTAGTAGTGAAGGTGGTGATGAAGGAGGAAGAGGAAGAAGAGGTGCTGATTTTGAAAGTGCTTATTTGGAGCAAGGATGAAATAAGGAAGGACTACACGATGCTAGGTGAACTGGGGAAGAAACACTGCTGTGCCCTTCGTACCCTTTGGTCCATAGCAAGATCTTAAATATTTCCTGAGTGAGTAAGCAGCAAGTGAGTGAGTGATTTAGCAGAGAAAAGCTAAACTATTCAATGACAACTATATACTTGTTCTTCTAACAGGTATAATCTCAGTGGATTGTTGCAAATAGTAGTGGTGATTCTCAGGCTTGAGCATGAATCAAACAGAGTCACCTGGAGGGCTTATTCAAACACAGTCCCCTAGGCCTCAACCCCAGCCTATCCTACTCTTAAATTCTCAGATGGTGCTGATGCTGATTTTGGTGGGTCCAGGGACCACCTTTTGAGAACCACTATTGTAGGGGAAAGCAAGGCTCAAATCAGTAACAGACCTAGTTGCCCTACAACACTATAAGGCTCTGGGCAAGTGAGAATGAAATACAATACCAGGAAACCAATTATGACTGCACAAACTATCATCATATACTCAGTCCCAAACTTCTGTATGGGCACTCTTCCACCTTTTACCAATTATTTGTGAAGTGATAATAAGGCTGCTAACAAAGTATCACAAAGCTGTAAAAGCTAGCTAATGACAATTACAGACTTTTAAAAAGTAACATGCTAGGGAAAGTGTTCATGTCTAAGAAGCATCAATGTAGAAAGGAATATAACGTTTCTTCCCTCCGAAACACCAACTGTACAAGCACAAATGCAGGGAAGCTGGATTATGAAACTCTAGGTGAAAAATGGGGGATTTTAATGGACTGTACGTGAGCTCAAAGTGAGGCAAAACAGATGAGGATGATCTGAAACACTAAGGCAAGACTGTGCTAAATTAAAAGGAATAAAAATTGTGGGTCCAGTGACTGGAAGCCTTCACTAATCTCTCCGAAGAGCTCCAAAATTTCCCCCATTCCAGGGATTAACAATTACTGATTATCTCAACTACAGAGACATGGCTTCCTGATTTTCCAGATTAGAAAAATGGGGCTCATGCATAGGAAATTGATTGCCTGCTATGCAAATTGAAGGACCTCAGCTTTTCCAAGCCTTTGTAAGGGGTGAGACTGACTTGTTCTGCATATGGCTGACTTTTTCAATTTGTGTACTCCCATCCTGTACATGTCAGCACAAAGAAAATTTACATTTATTTTTAGCTAGTCTACATGGTTGGATAAATCTGTGCTTTTTCTTTTTTACACACTTCCACATATACACTCCCTTTTTGCATCTTCAGTACACTGCCTACCCCCCTTTCATTTTGAATGTTTTTATCCAAATTGTACTGCCTGCCCATCCAGAAGAGCCAGGTCAGCAGGATGGAATATGATGCCACAGGGCAGAATAGCCATTATTGTAACATTTGACAAGCTAATGGGTGCTGCCTTTTCCTTCCCCTAACAAAGCCCTGCCAACAATTTTTTATATTATTTTTTTCAGTCAATGAGAAATGATAAAAAAGGCATCCCCTCCTTCAAATACAAATTGGCTTTATTTTTCCAAACCCTTCCCCCAACCTACACAAACCTTTGTTGGGAAGAGGAGGTTAGACCGAGGAATTTAAATGGCCCAAAGAGTTAGTCTTCCCACATTAGCATTCGTTCTCCTTTATTAATATTCAGTAGGTTGAACTTAAATTAAAGCATGTCTATTGTCTTTCACAAAAGCAATAAATATGAGCTGAAAATTCCAAATCACTGCAGTAAAGGCTGCCGGGGGATCTCCTGCAACCGTAGCTAGTCACCATCAGCTGACAGGAGAAGCATGTCACAGGGAGACCACACATCCTCCACAGTGGCAGTGCCAGTTCTCACAAGCTAAGAATCCCAAAGAAATCGGATAAAACAGAACCCTGTCATCAAATTCAGCACCTTTTCATCCCATCTTCCAAATTAGCAAGAAATGAAAAAGGTTGAAGGCCATACACTAAAACCATCTTCTTTCTAAGCCTGGAACAGCCCAGCAAAGGGGAATAAGAATTCCTGTTCTTGGAGGCTGGAGATACATGATCTCCCTCTTGCCTTAATGTAAAGGGGGGTGAGAAAACTGAAACACAAATGAGGCCAAAGATTCCTTTACCTGAAGGAACTTCAACAAACTGATGAGAGCTTCAGATTTCAGAACACAAATGCTTACAGATAAGTTAATTTACTAAATAGCTGAAAAAGGGGCCTAGAATATATGTATAGTCTTTAGAATTTTATGGTTTAGACACAAAGAAGTTTCACTAGTGCTCCCATTAGCTATACATACATGACAATACAAAACGGAAGAAAAATCTAATGCCTCTATTTCACAAAAGCAATGCTTAAAGAAGGGTTAAAGAGAAAAGAAAAACAAGGAGACTCTGAAGCTGTCCCCAAGCTTCCAAAACATCTGGAGCACACGAGACGCATATTACCGTATTAGGCAGAGTCAATGTATTTGGCTTTGTTGGAGAAGGGATGCACAAAAGGTAATTCAGTATTATAGAGCCAATGCCCGTCTGTCACCCTGTCACTGTGAGACAAGGTATCACATTACATATTAAACAGTCAAGCATCCAAAGAGAGCTTTCATTTTCAGCAGCTGTGTGTGTGTGCTCACGCAAGCGGGTGTTGGGGGATGGGGGTGGCTGCAGCACTGAGTTGAGAGAAGAATTATAAAAGCAGTCCCCTTGGTTGAGGTAGAACCCTCTCTGAGGTATTCAAAATGCATAGCTTACTGCCATTACTAGTGAAAAAGAAAGCCTATTTTCACTCAGATTTTGAGAGAAAAACTGGATTGTTTGCTTTTTGCATTTGGATGCCAGAGAAAATCTGGCTCGGGCCAGCTTCTCAGGTTCTACAGGAATATGGAGTTTAAACCTGACTGTACGCATTTGGGTCAGCAGCTAAGGTTTTCAATCTATCCTATGGTCCAGGGAAAGGGGTGAGAAGTGCAGACATGTAAGAGAAGCCAAGTCCAGGCTGGTCCACTGACATCCTCTCCATATCAAACTGCAGACAGGGTTGAAAACAAATGACAATCATGAGGCATGATGTCACTGCACACTCATGGTCAGCGAAGCGCAAATGAAAGAGGTTTAATACCTCAGCTTATGGAAAATAATTATCCCTTTCCCTGAGGAGGACAGCCTCTGAGCAGACCCGGACTCCCCTTTGTCTACTCTCAAATCAGCTGTGGAGAGATTTCCCATTCCAACCAAGAAAATGCAGTCCGAAAAGAGCCACGGGTCAAGAGACCCAAGACACGGGGGCAACATGGGTTTCTGTTACTTTAACACCCAGAAAGTGGATAGGAAGGAAAGCAGGCAGGCAGGCAGAGAGACAGACAGACAGACAGGCAGGCAGAATACCATAGAAGCCCTTTACAACCACCAGAGTTTCATTCGCCACAAAACCTTCTTGGGGATTCTAAACCTCCTTCACATGCCTTTTTTTTTTTTTTTTTTTTTTTTAAGTGTTAGATAAAAACCTGACACAGTGATAGTAACATGGAAAAGTTGAGCCACAGGATAAGCAAGAAAAGCATCTGACCCTCTCCCTTTTTTTTCCTATTTCAGAGTCAAGGAAATGGCTAAATTTGGGAGTCAAGCAGCAAGAGATGGACAGAACCCTTGAGACCAAGGCATTTCTTCACTTTCAGGCACAAAGGAACAAGCCCAATAGACGTGTCACATTTACACAGAGGAAGGGCAACCAGATCACTGCTCTAAGAAAGCGGCCCTGTTCTAGCTGACTAAACTTCAAATGAATGAAGAACATCAAAGACAAAAGATCTTTCCTTCACAAGCCATTACCAGGAATCACAAGAGGAGAGCAAACACCTGACAAGGAGAGGAGGCTCAAAAACAACAACCCAAAAACCACAGCTGAACTTCATCGTTCCATAAAAAAAGTACCCATGATCTCTAGGACAGATTTCTAGACCAGCCAAAAAGCTACTGAAACTCTGATGATCACAATAGTGATCAAAACGTACTTTGCATTTGGGCACAAGCTCCCTTACTTCTTTGTGGGGAAGGGCTCTTCCTCCTTCCACAGTCTCTCTTCCTTTGCACTCCTTATTCAGCCTTAACATGATTTTTACAACAATCAGGACAGGTAGAGTATCTTGAACTGCAATGATTATTAAAATATAAACATCCACATTGCTCTATAATGAGAAGTTGTACTTTTGCATAAAATCATCATAACTCCTCCATTTGGGCCAGAACTACTCTAGGTCCACACCCATCCCAACACCTTATTAATTTTATGCTGGCAAATCAGTCAACTGCATGCCTACCAGGCAACCCAGTTATAACTGTCCATCAAAAGCAGGAATCCTTGGAGTCCTCCAGGAAATGCAACCTGGACTTCCACCCACTAAGTAAAAAGGGTTCCACTGTATAGATGGGCCAGTACTGAACAACCTAGAGGTCGAAGACTGTCTTCCCCATTTAGAAGAAAAGTGATTAAATGCAATTTGGGCTGGGGGGAAATCAGCTGCAGAACAATGGCATCATTGCAGAGCATGGTAGAGGCAAACAGGGGGCCTTTTTCAAGAAATTCTGTTAGATAATGAAACCAACATGTTAAATGTTTTATGGTTAGATAAGCTGACATGCCAAAATCCAATTTTACAAATCATGGAATTAGCACTTCTCAAAAGAATATTTCCATATACACAGCATGTTCTCAGCTGGTGATATTCTCAGAGAGCTAGTGCTAATCTACCTTTAAGTAATTACCATGTGTTTGTGTGTGTATATAATTTTTAAGCTTCATATCATCCTTACATTTACCCACACAAAGGTTAAGTTACCCCCAAAAAACGGGCTCTCAAATATTATTAGCAAATCTCTACAAAGTTAAGCAGAGCTGGCTTTAACACAGATCAACAAATCCCACCAGGTTACTAGTTTGTGTACTGGCCTGTGATGACAAATGGGTACAACTCAAAATGGTTCATGTCCTGACTGACATAACGCATGGGTAAGTAAACAGTCACACCCTCACCTCCAAACTTCTCTGGCTGCCTTTATGCCGTGAGACAAAAAAAAATGGACCCCACAGAAGTTCTAAGTTGTTTTGTCTTAGCATGACTGACAAGAGCATAAGTTTCCCTGTACCCTCACCACCTCACTCACATGCAGGCTAATCAACTGTACATCCATGTATATACTTTTTAGATGACTATAAGGAAGGGTTAAGTGGGCTACTCAAAGTAAAAAAAAATAAACAAAACCACCTACTGACAGCAAACAAGTTCAAAGAGGCCTGCAGCCTCCCAGAGCACCCTTCTTTCCCATACTGAAATCGAATGGAAGCAGAACAGAAGGCAGACCTCCAAGCATGTGGCAACAGAATCTGCAAAGATTTGAGTAGCCTAAAATAAATGCCTCCTAATATTCATTTGTGTTTTTATCTATTAAACAAACATAGATTAATGCATGAAATATGGCAGAATCGAGAGCACCGGAAATTGAAAGCCTTAATATCTAACCTAGAATTACTTGGTATCTATTTACATGCCTCAGTTTCCTCCATCTTTCAAGGAAAGAAGATACAGAGAAAGTCTGAAGGGAAATAAAAAACCATCACGCTGTTTATAAAGGAAACCAAAGCTATGGTGGGAATGAACTAATTAACTTTAAGCAAACATCTATTTTTAAATGCTGGGAAATGATCATACACATTGGCAATAAAATAAAGGGATCAGCCATAGCTACATGGCATTCAGACCCCAGACAGAAATGTCTCAATTCATACAAGCCTGGCTAAAACTGCAGATTTGGCCAAAATGGTCAACAGAGCTGAATGCTTTAAGAGCGACATTAATTCTCTCTTGTAAATTTCCACAGTGCCTTTGCAGGAGCCACCATTACCCCTAGGGAGGATATCAAAGCTAAAAGAATGTTAATATTAAGCAAATCGCAACACTTTTTACATACTCATATACACAGCACCTTCCCATCCATAATGGATTTAATCAGGACCCCAGCAGGGAAACCCACAAAAGGCCTATTTCTCCAACAAAAGCCATACCAGCCTGAAACAAATCTAGAGCTATTTGGTTTTTATTTTATTTATAGGAACAGACCTTCTATTCCAGGTTCCTCAAGATAAGCCACCAAAAACTGCACCTGACAGACCCGTGGAGCAGCCATCCTCAGAGCCGGATCATTGCAGAGAGACAGAGAGGAAGGAGGACAGAGGGAGGGAGGGAGGAAGGAAGAGCTCGGAGAGGCAGGCTCCAGAGCACTTGTCAACAATCCTCCCTGTACGTAATAAGCAGGCGGCAGTGCAGATTCCGGCAGTGCAGATTCCGCTCAGCAATAGGATGGCCGAGCAGCACAGGGAGGGGGGTAGACAAGGAGAGAAGGTTATTTATGTGCAAGGGAGGGAATCTAACACCCAAGAGGAGGGGTCTGGGGCTTTCCCCCCCTGCTTATAAATTGCCATGCAAAAAAAAAAAAAAAAAAAGAAAAGAGCGACTAGCTTTTCATCCTGTAATTTCCCCAACCTGCAATGCAGACAAATCCTTATTTTAGGATTTTTGACACTGAGGCAGGGGGACGGGGGTTGGCACCTTTGATGGGGGCAGTCCAGACTTCTGTATGCCCAGTCTGTCAGACTGTTACCCCCACTCCATGCATACACTCCACCCCCATGGACAGTGGGGGTCCATGGCACATTTTCAATGGCATCTCTTTTTAATATCATAATCTGTGTCATTCAGCACTTGCCTTTTATTTATTTTTATTTGTTTTTTGGCTGGGAAACCTGGGCAGCTCTCCAGACAGACTGCAGAAATCTCTTTCCACATGCTCCTCCTCGAGCCCCCACCCCCTCCCTCCAACTCCAGCTAGGAGGGTACTTCATTACTTGTGTGAGGACCGCATGGGCCACAGCTGCCCTCCCCACCCCAACACATGGACACTCCTCCCCCAGGCACATTATTTCATCTAATCTAATAAAATAGAAGCTGTTTTCCCTCATTTTTTTCTTGAGAATCTTTCACAAAACAGGCTCTGTGGCCTGGCAGCTGCAAGAAGGGTGAAAAAGGCAAGAATCCAACAAGGCTGGCCAGTTCCCTGGCCTCAGATAACTGGAGCTTGCATCTCCTTTCATATGTCATAGCTTTCTGGTATTTAACGTCAATTCTTTTGAAGCTTTTGAACTTCAGCTGGCAATTATAATGTCCAAAACACATGTTCTGAACACCATCCCACAGTTTCCTCTTTATGCTTTTCCAAAGGGAAAAAAAGATGGTGCATCACCCTCAAAGAACCCACATGACATTAAAAGTTTTCCTCATAGATTCATCAAGGGAACTGAGAATAGAATGTCCCTTACTATTACTTTTAGTCTCCTGTTGTTGTTTTTAACCAATGAATATGCCCCTTCTGGGCTTTATGTGGATTATTGAGACCTTACAAAAAAAAAAAAAAAAAAAACAAACAAACAAATATGCCCAGGGTTTGCTCAGGTTATCTAGCCAACAAATCACTAAGGTGTATCTGCATGCCTCACTTCTAAACAACAAAATATCAAAATGTAGGTGACAGTCTTCTGTAATTTCTACTTAATATTCACTACTTTAAAATCAGAATTATAGTCCTGGCCGGGTAGCTCAGTTGGTTAGAGCACTGAACTAATAGGCTAAGGTTGCAGGTTCAGTCCCCAGTTGGGGCACATACAAAAATCAAACAGTGAACGCATAAATAAGAAGAACAACTCAATCAATCAGTCTCTCATCAATAAATAATTTTTTAAAATAAGAATTACAATCTAATACAATCCCCTGCTTTATATGTGAGTAAACTAAGCCATATACAGGTATGGTTCTTAAACAAGATCACAGAGCCAGTTCCTTAGACAGTCTTAAAAAACTGAAGACCATTGTGAATCCTGTGGTGTTTGGGGGTAGGGACAAGTCACACACTGGAACAACCTTACGATACAACTCACTGTGGAATATATAGTTGGAAGATCCTGCTCCTGTCTTTCCACACCCAGTGCAGGCTCCACAAAGCAGACCTTCACCTACTTCTCTCCAGTGACGGTATACTCCTCTCATGTTGAACAACTGCTTGGCAGATGTCCCATTTTAGCATAAGTCATACACAGTCAATTAAAGGGCATTTAAGAGATGACCATTTGGCTGTTTTCCTCCTCTTTCTGCTGGGACCTGTCTTTCGGTGCCTTTGCTAATCAAAAGCACCCAACACAGAGAACTGGAAAGAAGATAAGAGGCAGATCTTTGGATGTACGGTAATTCCAAGGAAAGGTTATTAAGAAAGAAGAAACCACAAGACATTAAAACTGGCCAGAAACGAAGCTTGAAAATCATCTATGGAAACTTATCCCCAATCACCTGACATGAGTGTGCACAGGCAACAAAGTTTGTAGCCATCAGCAGTACTCTCCAGTACTCTCCCTACTTCACCGTTGCTTCCTCTTCCCATCAACTAAAAAAGGAACAAGGTATTAAAATGAAAAAGCTAAGACCTAACAGGACCATGACCCCAGGCTACTTTTACTTCCAAAACCAGTACCAGCATCTGATGGCTCTCCGTATTTCCTAAAATAGATACTTAGGTAGCTCAGTGTGTCCAACTCTGCCCTGTGATCAGCTGTTGAGTCAGGAAGGAAAGCTGGAAAAGTATTTGCCTATGAAAGTCAGGAGGTTTTGAACTGTTTAGATAAAATGCTGGTCTACCAAAGAGGAAATGTATCAACAGTTTCAGAAAGACTAACACACCCTCCGGGAGACATATAATAAAACGTACAGCTAAATTCAGTTTAAGAATAACAACATAATCCTCACTATTTAAATTCTGAAAAAAAGGAAAGCGTATAAAGGGTGAGACTGGCAAAGACTATTTCTTTGTTCCAAGTTAATATGAGTATCACCAGCTAAACTTCAATGGTCAAGGATCAGAGCAAGTCCCAATCCTCAAAGACTTCTCAAATATTACCAACTTCAGTCTCCCCAGTTTTGTTTAATTTTTAGTAATAAAGAATATCTGCAGCCCTGACTGCTATGGCTCAGTGAGATGGGCATCATTCTGCAAACCAGAAGGTCACTGGTTCAATTCCTAATCACGGCACATGCCTGGGTTGCAGGCCAGGTACCTGGTTAGTGGCATGCAAGAGGCAAACCAATCAATGTTACTCTTGCACAGCGATGTTTTGTTCTCTTTCTCCCTACCTTCTCCTCTAAATATATACAAATTCTTAAAAAAAAAAAAAAAAAAAAAAAAGGAAAGACTCACAGCCAAATCCAATTACTAAAACATTACATATGTGCTTCCCCCTTCCTACTTTTGTTTAAGTTACAGCACAAATATGTATACCTAAATAGTATATTATTTCACTGTGCTTGACTATGAACTTCACAAAAAAGGTATCACACCATGTTTAGTCACAGAGGACTTGTTTTCCCCCACTCCTCATTAGTTTACTAAGATCTATCCATGATTTTACTTAATCTTTGCCCATTCATTTTCACTATTATTGATCATACTCTATAGTATGACTACTGCACAAATTATTTTGATTCTCTTGCTTTGAAGTGTTGCCAGTCTGCTGCTATCACAAGCCATGCTGCAGACATTCTTCTGTTTGTCCCCTGAAAAGCAGGCACCAGACTTATTTGGGATACACACCTAGGAGTAAAATTATTGGAAATTCTTCAGTATGCAAACACTCGATTTTACAAGTTAATGGCAAACTGGATTCCAAAGCAGGTAACAATTTTCACCTATGCACCATCAATGTATAGTTTAAATCTCTAAATGTTTAAATATAAAGATCTCCCATTACTCAAGACTCAGGAGAAAAAGGCACTCCAATTGCTACTTCAGAAGAGAACAATTTCAGAAAGGATATCCTATCCTAAGAAATGCTGTGCACCAGCCAGGTACATGGCCACCATCCCACCTAATTATCACCTGAACACCAGGACATCTGAGGACATATTTTGCTGGTGAGAGTTTTGGAATCATGAACCTACCTATATGTGCAGCAGCCTGTACTTCGCCTTTTAAAAATATATGACTGGAGCAAACCCCAATCTAGGACTTAAATAAAATGTGAGAGAGCAATTCATTTGCACATCTTAATCAAATCTGGATATCTAATAGTACCCTGTGTTGATTAATTAAAGAACCCGCTGCCTCATAAGCATTAAGACCTTGTTTAATTCAAGTATCAAATCAAGGAAGTCAGTGCATATTCAGAGCTAGAACCCATCTCAAAACGGAAAGATGGGCCTTACAGAGTTGGAACAAGTCTGTGGCATTCCGTATCATTCACATCTGCCTCCAAAAGCTCCAATTTCCTGCCGCCTACACAAAGGTGGCACCTTAGCATTTGGGTTGTGTGCAACTCAACAATTTCCCCCAAAGGTGCTTACTATAAAGGAGGGGTAGGGGTGCAGTGGATTTTCCTGTGTGAAAGAAGGGCATAAGATTTTAGAGTCTGAGATTTTCATATAGGAAATACGGGAATTTTAATGATCATACTGCATTAGTCATGTTTTCATAAAGATATTTGTTATTTGGGCTGCATTACATAGTACTGATCACATCACCTATGTTGTGATAAAAAGCCAATGCAGAGAAGTAATCCACTCTGCTAATATTTGACTTTCAAAATATTATTGAAGTGTGGGCACTTTACAGCAGCCATCATAATAATAATAAGCATTACTTGTTAGATATTTAAATGAAAGTTAATACACTGGCAATATACCAAGCAGAATTAGGTGCACATGGAGTCTGGGTTGGACTCCTTCCAAGAGGGCTTGGTAATTCCTGAAGCACCAACAGTGCTCAACTAACTGTATAATTCATGTGGTTGGCTCTATAGCCAACTTGACTTCAAGGTCACACTGTACAATTATAAAATAATACCAATAATTATAAATACACAGTAGGGAGATCTAGGCTGGGTGACTGTATATTAACTGGTGAGACAAACTTAGTTTTTAGTCACTAACACCAATGAAATGGCACTACAATTAAACCAGAAAATTCAAATCAGGAAGCTAACAGAAAAAAACAATGTTCCATCAGATTTTTTTAATTAAAAAAAAAAAAAAAAACTGGTTTACTTGGTCAGCATCTAGCACTATGAAACATAGTAGTTTACAGCACACGCCACACAATACAGAGAAGGTTGCCTGGTTCTAATTGGAGTTTTCCTCAATTATCTGAATTTTAAAGAGAATCACCAAAAGCAGTCCATGCCTCAGTTTCCTCATCTATTAAATGAACATAAGAACAACCATTGGTTGGTTTAATTAATGCTGATTATATATATAAAACGGTTACTAGTACAGAGTAAGTGTTACCTATAGAGAATGCCTTCACAAACTTTAGTGCTAATGAATTATCCAGAATTTTTGTTCAGTGTATTCTTTTAATCATTTGATTATAAAAAGAAACATAAGATAAATCATATTTTAGCCTTTAACATATTTTTAAATGATTCAGGTAATACACTTGAAAAGGTAAACAGAAATACCAAGTTAAAAAAGATTATCAACATTGAAATTACTCTGAGAACATGAGGCATAACAGCCTAGAGTAAAATTCCATCAGAATCTCAACATACTCATTTTACTGACTGAAGAATAATAAATAGTGGAAAACTATAAGAGCGTATCCCCAAAACTAGGAATTTACTTATAAGAAATTGTGTATTGAGCCCTGGCTGGCATAGCTCAGTGGATTGAGCGCAGGCTGCAAACCAGGGGGTCGCAGGTTCGATTCCCAGTCAGGGCATATGCCTGGGTTGTGGGCCAGGTCCCCAGTGGGGGCCATGTGAGAGACAGCCACACATTGATGTTTCTCTTTCTCTCTCTTTCTTTCTCCCTCCCTTCCCCTCTCTAAAAATAAATAAATAAAATCTTTAAAAAAAGAAATTGTGTATTGATTTTTACATGTTTAAACTTCAGTTACCTTCAAATTTCTCTCCATTTGAGACAATACACCTATCAAGATAGTTTTTCCACTGCACAAAACAGTTTTGAACATGTTGATTTTGATGCCCTTTAGTGCTTCAGCCATTTTTTTGTTTCATCTCTTCCGTATCGGCAAAACGTTTCCCTGTGAGGACCTTTTTCATTCGAAAACAAAAAGTCGCTCAGGGCCAGATCAGGTGAAAAGGAAGGGTGAGACATGGGGTTCATGCCATTTTTTTGGTTAAAAACTGCTGAACACTCAACACGGTGTGGGCAGGTGCACTATAAAGCACCCATGGTGAAAAGGGCAAACACACTGAAAGCCTCTTCAAAAACATTCACTGAAGCTGAACACAGCCTCTCACAACACCACCAGCTGTGTACATTGCTACAAATGGGTTCCTAGAACACTTACCTAGCAGGGAAAGCCTGTACTACAAGGAGCCCACCCTCCAGAAGATAATTCTGCATTTTGGGGTGGGGGGGTCCCTCACCCCTGATGTTCAAAAAGTACTGAAATGAAGTGAGTCAGGTCACTGCTGAAGAGTAGTTAATCACCTTTTCAAACCTCTGCTCCTGAAAAAACCTACACTCCCATAAACTGCTAGTATGAAATTTAGTGTTTCACTTCCAGAAAGTAATACTAAGAAATTAATCAGAGAAACAAAGATTTATGAGCAAGGATTTCAACACAGTTTAATTATCTGTTGCTTCTTTTATGGTTTAAATCCTGTGTCTTTAAAACAAAACAAAACAAAACAAAACTTCTACGTTAGCTTCCTGAGCCATGCAATAGACTGGCCACCAGTGCTTTGGTTTTCAAACCTGACTATACCTCATGACAGACAGTCCATAAAGGTACTGGGGTAGCTGGCTTGGGTTCTTCATGTGCAGCAAACGACACATTCGTTCTGTCAAACCTCAGTGCCTCTGCACATGCTGTTCCCTCTTTTAGAATATCCTCTCCTCTCTCTGCCTAGAAATCTCCTGTTCCTCTTTTGCTCAGCCCTCAGTGACACCCACCACCTGCTATGCAGGTGCTACTTCAATACAATGCCCACAGTGACAAGCAAACCTTAACATGTCATGGTCCATAACCAAGAGGATTTAGTCTTGCTTATCATAATAACCCTCAAAACCTAGCCCATACCTACAGAAAATAAAGCTGTTGAAAGGGTTAGTTGCTGCTTAAGGCCATTTCAGGCTTTTATAAGCCTGAAGCACTCTACCTCAAAGACCCCATTCTACAACTTACCAAGCATTCAAAGGTTCCCCTTTTCTTCCTGGAGAGAAAAATGCTTCCAAGAATTACCTCTGTGCTTACAAGTACTTGGCTAGAACAACCCGGGTAATTTATACTCTAGGAATTTACTGAACAAAGTTCTTGGGAAATCGCCTTCAAATTTTCAGGTGAAATAAATTAAAATGCTCATAAACCTAACACTCAAAAACTTTCACGTTATGTTTTCTAAATAATCTCTTATTAATTTCAATTTTAAAGTTGTCTTTGTTTTGAAGCCAATGATTTGTCTATAAAGTTGTTCTGTATCTTCCTCAAAGTATTTAATCTTTTATATCCTGCTTAGATATAAACTCATTTTATGACTAACATATTTAAATGAAAGACAAAATTAACTATAATCCTACCTTATTTATGAAGTAACATTACATCACTCATGTAACTGTGCGCATTCTTCACAGTATTAAGTCTCATTTACCAATTGAGACTAATACTAAACATGAAATATAATTTGTTAAGTTATTACACATGATGTTTTTTAAATATCATTTTCAAAAACTTACAAACATGAAGAAAAGCTGAATGTTTTAAACAGCAGAGATTCTACCATACAAAATAATTGAATTGGGTGTAAACACTGTAAGAGTGCAGAAATCAAACCAGAGGGAACAAAACACACTAGTAATTAAAAAACAAAACAAATCTATATTCTCTCCAGTGGCCATCTTGATAATTTTCTGAAATTACTAAATTATTCTTTATTAAATAAATTATTTTAAATACACAGTAAAAACAAAAACAACACATTGCTTTTGTGGAGCTAAGAAAATATCTGGACCTAAATGAGAACAGTAGACAACAAAGACAATTTTGAAGTCAGCAATACATTGCTACACTGAAGTCAAGGATAATATGAATACCATGACATTGACACCATGGACAAAAGTATTCTGAAATTGTCCAAAACACTGAAAGGCATTTGAATAAAACATTACTGGTTCTTTTCATTTTGATAGCATTGTCTATATAACATACCATGAGGGTATGTTAGAATGTTTCTGAAATTAAGTACACTGGCTATCTAGAAAGATTTGCCAGAAACAAGCAAAAAAGAGCATAAGGATAAAAGAGAACAATGTCACCACCATGCTCACCCTGACTCTAGAACAAACTAAAATTCTGCAGCCTCTAGTCACTAAAACTAATCAGACCAGCTAGGTATCTAGTCACAAGGAGTCACAAGTTACTAGTGGCCAGTGGCTTCCATAAAAGACAACACAGCCTTGACTGGTGTGTCTCAGTGGGTCAGACATCATCCCGCAAAGTGAAAAGTCACCAGTTTCATTCCCAGTCAAGACACATGCCTGGGTTGCGTGTGGTCCCCTGTTGGGATGCATGCAAGAGGAAACCGATCGATGTTTCTCTCTCTCCCTTCCACTCTCTAAAAATAAATAAATAAAATATCCTTTAAAAATAAATAAAAGATAACAGAGATATAGAACATTTCAATCACTGCAGAAAGGTCCACTTGATAAAGCCGATCTATAGATTTGTATGTATTTAATCTCAAGACTTTGCCGCCAATAGTCTCTCTTGCCTCTCATGTCCTCTCTGCTAGGAGCTTAGACCCAACAGGGCAAGTCAGACAGCCAGTGATTTCTTTTAAGGAAGCATGGTAAAAAGCAGAGGAGGGGCAAATGGAGCAGAAGCTGCCAAATCCCCTTCAATTCAGCAGCAGATGGTTCTCAGGGTAATCAGCCTAGCTTTTAGAAGAGCAGAGAAGGGAAAACAGAGGTTGCTGGAACATTTAAAAGCTGGGAGCTTATTCAGAAAACTAAAAACTGTAGAAAAACTTGCTCTTTGCTTGCAAAGCAATTACCCCAAAAGGTGATTTAGATCATAAATGGTTTTAGGTGACCCTGATATAGCTGGAGAGTAAAAAAGGTCAGAAATCGCCCACTAAGACTCATGAACGAAGTGCCACATGAAATTATTCTACTTACACTCACATTTTGTTACCCTCAAGGTTATAGGCACAAAGAGGTGTATACCCACACTCAGCATGAATTCCTGCATGCACAGGAAATCTCCAGAGAGAAAGCATCACCCTGCAATCCTGTGTGCAGGCAGGACTGGGGGATGTGGATGGGGGAAGAAGATACACACACCATAGGAGAGAAACAGTGGGCAAGGAAGACACATTTCCTCACTAAACAAAACCCAACTGGGACAAGGATGTGCCAAGTGCCTTCTTTTCTATAAGGAGGAAATCAGTGAAGAAAGAGAGAACTGCTCACAATGATACCCACTTATCGGTGCAACTAGAATTATAATCCAACGTTCTTTTTTTTTTTTAATGCATCGAGTATTGCTTTAAGTGGCCGGAATCCAGGAATTCTGGTTTAATGATTCAACAGTTTGCTATGTGAATGGTTATATAACATAGCCTCTATCACTTCTGAAAAGCTGCTGAAAATATGTAAGCCCCAAGAATTTTCTTTCCTTGACTCAAACCCAAAGTTTCATCGCCATACTTTTAGACTATGGTCGCTTTGTCCTGCAGCCTGCCTCAGGTCTCCCTCTCCCACCAGCTGGCACACACCCATCTCCCTTCCCCTCCCATGTGCCAGCTCAGAAAGCCTTCTAGCCTTCTTCTCCCTGGCTCCTCAGAGACTACAGAACCTAGTAGCACCCCACCTACAGGAACACCACTCCTGCCCTTCCCATAGGGCAGATTTTGCCAACATCATTGAGGACAGGCCTACTGGGGGGAACTAAACAGGAATCACTTCCTTCAAGCTCAGTCAGAGCTTCTGCTCCTCAAGCCCCAGGGCACAGGGCAAACCCATTTTAATGCAGTCCAATAAGGATGCTGTTTTATGACACAGCTACAGCTTTCATCAGAAGTAGTTAGGTAATATATATCTAGAACCTCAAGTAACAATTACCCTTGAATGTTTATTTTCTGCCAGGTACTAAGGACTTTAAATAAACCACTTCATTTTTAATCCTAAAAATATCACCTCAGAGAAAGAAATGATCACTCCATTTTCAGAGCTGGGAAACAACAGGAGCCAAACAGAATGGCCAAATAGGGCTTGTTAGTTGTTTTCCCCTTGGTGGGATGGCGGGGCCACCCTGTCAGGGTAACAGCATATTCCTCCCTGCCAATTTCCACGAGCAGAGTCGCAGGGCTTTGGTCTCCTGGCCCAGACCTGGCAGGGAAATGAATACCCACCATTGCTCTCCAGTAAGCCTCTAGGTCACCTGCATTCACAGCTCCAGGGCCCTGAGCTCAGACCACTGCAACTTGGCCTGCCTTTAGTTTCAGCCCACCCTGGAACGTGCAGTCCAGGTGCACATGGGTGTTTTCTTTGAGGATTTACAATGTAGAGACATACTAAACTCCCTGCCTGCCTCCACCCCCAAAAAACACAGTTAATTCCTCAGACGAAAAGCACTCAAGCTTAATAATTTTTCAAAGGGGCTAAGTAACTGGAGGAGAATGTGTGTGGAGTGGGCCAGCAGTGGTGGCCGGTCTCCTGCTATCCACTACCACAAGCAGCCACTTGATGGCAATCTTAACCTATTCCCTTGAAATTCTTCCACAGAGAAAGACCCCAGGAGGGTAGGAGCACCAAGAGTGGGCTGCACAATGTGGACAGTGCTAGCAAAGGCAGCTTTGCTTCCCCTGTGTGTGCAGAGGCAGGGGTGTAAAAATATGGATGAAGAAAGAAAATCTCTTGTCAACATTCTCCCTTGGGTTACACTTCCATGTCCACAGACCTTACTGGGGGCCAAGATGGAAGTGATTGTACAGGTTTTTCAGTCAGACAACACAGGGAGATGGAAATCTCTCGGGCCCCATGGCACATTCACATCGGGCTTTCCCTCCAAGTGTAAGGCAGACAGATGGTGACAAACAGGATAATAAATCAATGGCAAGCTCATGCTTCTTGTCTCAGCACCTTGTCCCCTGAAACCACAGAGAAAAAACCAAAAATGAAAAAAGGCAACTTTCTTTAGTAGAAGGTGCAACACCTGTTGAATCAAGCAGCCCAGTGCTTTCCTTCTTCTCTAAGTTGTAAAAGAGGACAAAGAAATGAAAACCAATGTGCATCTTCTAAAGTAAAGGCTCTCCAGGAAACACAATACACTATAAACTGCATTTATGACACACTTCTATTTTCAGCAGCAGCGAGATTAGCATAAAAAACAGGAGAGGAATTGGGTGTGGGGGAGCAAACAATATTATCATCAGAAAATGGTAGATGATCT
Organism: Anoura caudifer; assembly: GCA_004027475.1. Lineage (NCBI taxonomy): Eukaryota > Metazoa > Chordata > Mammalia > Chiroptera > Phyllostomidae > Anoura > Anoura caudifer. Next base: position 25,423 of record PVKU01010205.1, read on the forward strand.
TAGCCTCAGTCATTACATGTTCTCCCACCCAGTTCAACCTGGCCCTGTGCGACATCTTCGTAACTCTTGGCTTCTCAATTTATAAGAGTTCAGGCAGAGAGTGGAGAGTTTGCCAATATTTTCCTCTGAGGGATTCAGAAAGTGCCAGCTGAGAGCCTTCCAGCTCACCCTTTAACACTTTCCAACTGAGTAAACTGGAAAGGCCCTTTTCAAACAACTCAAGTAGTCGGAAGTTGGGAAATCTGGGTGAGGACAGGGTAAAGCCACCAGAGTACAGGCTCATCTGTTTGCAATGTAGATCCCTATAGAAAGTACCAGGCCTGCTGCAAATGGAAACAGTAAATGTGGAATACTCCCCCACAGGTATGATTGTATCTGAAGAGAGTTTGTAGACCCTCTAGAGTGAGGTGCAATTTAAAAAACATGGATTCCAAACTCTGGGTCCAAAGGAAGGAGTGTGTCAGAAAAGAGCTGTTTCCAAAGTAGACTTTCCTGTGTGAGAAGGCAACAAGATCCCTTCAGAGCCATGGAAAACTGTAAGGAAACTGACACTTCTGACAGCACCAGAAACTGGCCTGGGAGTCCCTGGCCCAGACATCTCTGCCTCTCATCAAGGCCAGGTGCCACCTACTTGCCAAGGGAAAAGTGGACCTGGCTAAGGAATAACCCAGAAGACTGGTGGGGCAGGTCACACAGGAAGTGGCCCTGTGTGCAGAAAGAGCTGATTCATTAGATCCAAAGTGTGAATGAGCCAAGTACACTAATGAAAAGCCAGGGAACAGGGCAGAGAGAAGAGGAACAGGTTCTCAAAACAGAGGCATGAAGAGCTCTAAAGCTGCAGGGAGTGATACAGGGTGCAGCCAGGAGGGGGGCCCCAAAAATAGAGATTTGGAATGGGGCCCAGAACTCAAGGAGTCCAGGAAATATTAGAGGGACATATAAGATGTCCTCACAACAAGTATGAGTTGGGGGAAGGGACACATGGAGCAGGGACATGCAGAGCTGCTAATCCATGGCATGGTCCTTTAACATATCTATAGCCTTTGGCTGGTGGCTTAGATGTGTTAAATAGCTGTGGCCATGCTCTGAGCCAGGGGGATGGAACTCCCCCCAAGATGTGACTGGGGGGGAACCCCAAGTTACAGTGCCTGTGTGGGAGCTTGGAGAAGATTGGCTCCAGAACATGGGGACACACCTGCCCAGACTCATGATGGCAGCCCAGTAAACTTGGAATAATACGGGAATGCTGGCAGGTGTAATTGATTGTAGGAGGAGTCGGAAATGGGGGTACAGAGGAGGTTTGGTGCGGGGATTTAAACTGAGATGCAGCAGCCCTTAGGAGAGATTCCACTTGGTTTCACCAGAGTCAGGACCCCCACAGTCCTGTGAGGGACAATCACCATGTGGCTTTAAGCAGAGAATTGCCACTCGACTTTGCCCGAGTGGCGACTTCCTCCCAGCAACTTAGGTGATGGGGGAGCCACGTGGCTTTTGCAGAGTGGAGGCCTGGGGAGCAAGAGAGACTATGCTTTGAAGAAGGGGGATGGAAAGGACTCTTGCCAGTAGGCCATGAGAAGTTGCCACATGGCTTTGGATTAATTAGAGATCCTGTCTGGATGACGACACAGCTGATGTTGTCAGGAGCCTGGATCCCGGATGTTTGCTTCTTTTCCTGAGTTACGGTACCCTGAATTAGGACAGAGGGAGACAGGAAGCACTTGTGGGCATCTGTGGGTATCCTAAAGGACTTTGATATTTTAATGAAGATGCTAGGTTGCTACTTTAACTCTGTATAGCAATAAATAAACATTTCCTTTCCTTTTCACAAATCTCTGGCTTTGAGACACATCTTTCCATAAGGAGGCGGACATAAATGAATCTTTGGCCCGTGTGGCCCTCTGTGTTCTGTAACAGGAGGAGAGAACCTGAAAGTTCTCCTTGGCACAACACAGGAACCACCTGGCTGACAGGCTGGGCTGACACTCCTCTCCTTGATTGGCAGGTCTAAGGTTATAAAACAAGTCATGTTTCTCTACCGCTGTCCCCAAACATGTATTGTTTTATGATCTTTTGGAAAAACTTGTGAAAAAGCTGAATTTGGGACTCTGCAGAAACATCCTAGAGTTTAGAGAAAGCTAGAAAGCTATAGAGCTTTGGCAGCAGGGCAGGTTGAGTAACAAACTGGAAACTATGGGATGAATGGACTGTAGGGTAATGTCCCCAAGCATCTCTGGTTATCACTCTTCTGGCTTTAAAGATACACCATAAACATTTCATCTGGTTCACGTATTAACAGGTTATATCCAAAAGCTAAGCAAAATACCCTCTAAATTTGGGGGAAATGGGATCTAAGACATTCACAAGCAAAGGAAAACTGCACTAGTCCACGGTAAAATATCTGATAGTAATTAAAGATCCATAAATGCACATGCCACAGAATTCAATTCATGAAATGGGTCAGACTGAGAAAACACAAGGCTCTTCTCCAAGTAGAAGGAGGTAGGCGACAAGCGTAAACTCCAGGCAGGAGCAAGTTGCCTCTGGCAGAGTGCAGGCCTATCTAATTACTCCACCACACGTCTTCCCTTTCCATACATGTTGAGAAGTGAAAATGGTTGGAAGGCACTGCTCTAAATTATATTTACAGCATAATATCCAGGCAAGTAAGATGAATTCCCCCAGCATCACATAATCTCACAATTTTTCCCAGAAAAATCAACAACAGAAACATCCTTTTAGGATCATGTTAATTGCCACTCCCCTCCCAAATCCTTAAGGACTTTTTTTTTTAAAGATTGTATTACCGTATTTTTAAGACCGTAAGATGCACCTAGGTTTTAGAGGAGGAAAATTGGAGGGAAAAAATTTTGAAGCAAAAAATGTGGAACAATATTTAATAACCTGTGACCCCACTCCACCACCGCACCCCCCCCCCAACTGCCACCCACAGCGAGCCAGGCAAGCTACATTTGGACTATTAGACACATCCCCACTTTCCTCCCAAATCGGGGGGGGGGGGGGGGGGTGGCGGGAAGAGTGCATTTTAAAGTCCAAAAAATATGGTAATTTACCTTCACAGAAGGGAAGGGAAGGAGAAAGAGGAAAGGAAACATCAATGTCTGGTTGCCCTCTGCTCACTTCCAACTCAGGAGGACATGGCCTGCAACCCAGGCATTTGCCCTGACTGGGAATCAAACTGGCGACCCCCCAGTCCACAGCCACAACTCAATCCACCAAGCCACAGTAGCCAAGGCTACTTAAGGTCTTTGATTCCCCCCTGTTTGCCCTTTTCTTAGGGCTCTTGGCCTTCTGTAGCAACAACCTTTACAAATGAATCATGTTTCGATCCCCACTGATGTATGGTATTGAGGTTAACCCAAGTAGTCTCACAGAAACAGTTACTTGATAAGTAAGTCCAAGTTTAATTCCACCCAACTGCAAGGAACAATAACTTAAAGGTCGAACAGCTCTTGGGGTTTCCTGATGTGATATACCAGTAAATTGTTCTAATATCACTTAAGCACAAAAAGAACCATGTTGCAGATTAACAAGGAAATTAACTTTACCTAAATCAAAACACAATAAAATCATCAGCACCTCAAAGTACTACCAAATTCTAGACCATAATGGACTGAATGTGTCCCCCACCCCCAATTCTGAAGTCTAACACCCAGACTGTGTTACATGAGGTCATAAGGGCAGGGCCTTAATCACTAAAGCTGGTGTCCTCGCAAGAAGAGACATCAGTGCACTGCCTCTCTCAGCCCTCCAAGGACACAGCCAGGAAACCATCCTTCACCACACACTGAATTGGCTGGCACCCTGGACTCTGAACTTCCAGCCTCCAGAACGATTGGAAATAAATGTCTGCTTCTGTCTAGGGTATGGCAGCACAAGCTCACTAACATATTGACTTTCACCAGAGCCACAAAAAAATTGAGCATAAGTTAAGATCTGACCGTGCTGCCACGCGCCTCAAGGCCATCAGACAGATGACAGGCTCCTCACTGAAAACACTGTTCACAGAGAAAGGACATGACTTTTGATGCCTCTTCAGCTTTGCCTTTGGGGGAAAGCCAAGTCTCAGACCACAGTTTCAGAATTTCTTGAATTACACATCAAGGCTGCAATTTCTTAATGTTCGCAGACTAAGTAGTGCTGCAAGAGAGAAAAAAAAAAAAGTGCCACAAGAGAAAGGTGACACTGAGGGGGATGCAAACTAAAATTGTTCAAAAGGTCATACGTGGTCTGAACTCACATGACAGGTCAGAACCAAAACTGTGATGCCAATTTGGCTCCACGAATGACACTATGAGATGGTGACTATCATTCATGAGAGTGTCCAACCATGGGGTTCTCATTCAAGCACTGGTTGATGTCTTCCTACACTGGGGCCTCCAAGAACTGCTTACTGGACCCACTTGAGCCTATGGCTTTGAGGCACTTTGCAGTCTCTGCAGACACTCTCAGGCACCTGTTATTTTCTGGGAAAACACCATAAACCCATGTGTAATCATAGCAGCTTCTAAAAACTGAGACAAACACCCAAATGGACACATACTTTAAAGAACTCAAATGCACTGGAAGGGACAGGAGGGAACTTTTCTGGAGTGGTGAAAAAGACTTCCATCCACGCTGGAGTGTTGATCAGAGAGTACATGTGCATTTATTTGTACACTTATCACACTGTACACTTACAATATGCAATTTCACAGTGTAAAGTTTTCTTCAATTAAAAAAAGATAAGATCTAGAGTCAGGAGTTCTGGGTTTACAACCTGATTTGCTTAACACCCGAGACTCACTAAACCCACAAAATTCTATTGGCAATAGTATAATTATTATAGCATTGTAAGAGTTAAAAGCAATAACTTATTTTTTTCTTAAAGGCCCAATTTCAACTTAAAATATCAAGCAATGTATCTTGTACTTAAATAGGCTTTCAACTAATGTAGTTCAGAGAGAAGGGGTAAAAAAATGACCCAAGTCTAAGAATTTCTGTGATGAGACTTCTATCACAATTATGAACAAATGTGCACTTCAGTGACAGGGAAACAGCATGGGCTATGATAGGAGGGGCTTAGAATTCAAGATGTAGGCATTTCCCAAATGAACTCTGCAGTCAGAAGTGGTACACCCCCACTCCTGAACAGACAGGACCACACTCACCCACCACACGGCCAGCGTGCACACTGGTTCACACTGCACACAGAGGACCCAGGGGTTGTGCACACAGCAGAGCAGTCAACAAAGATGGAGCTGTTCTCTCACAGAACTTGAAATATACCATGGAAAGAGGGCTTAGGATAAACAACATCACAATGTTAGGCAGTGAGAATTCCATGCACAAAAATATTTAAAGGTAAGAAGCTAAAGGGTAACTAACAGATAAAGGGACACTTTTTAATAAGATGCTCAAGGAAAGACTCTTTAATAAGGGCACATTTGAACAGAAACCTGAAATGCAGAAAGGGATGAAGTCACAGAGGTAACTAAAAGGAGAGTTCTAGATAGAAAATCAGCAAGAACAAAAATTCTGGGCCAAGAGTATGCTCGGTGTATTTGGAATGGCAGCAAGACTAGACTAAGTGAGATGGAAGTGAGAGAGAGAGGGAGGTAGATGAGACCAAAGGGATACTGGGGCCCACAGCAAGTGGCCACCTTTCACACTGAGAGATGGGAGAACCCTGCATTTATAAAGGACTGTGGTGGCTATTGCCTGGAGGGGGTAAAAAGGCAGAAGGTAAGACAGCATTATGACTCCCAGCCCAAACTAGAGGTTGCAGACTAGTGGGAGTGGGCAAATTCAGATACAGAGCACATTGGGAATTTAGAATAAACACACTGGCTAACGTACAGAAGACAAACCAAGGAAGACACAGAGGTAACAGATAACTCCAAGGTGTTTGCCAAAACATCTAGTAGAATGAAACTGGCATTTATTGACAATGGGCATCTGCTCAGGGCAGATGCAGATTAAAAGGAATGGAGATAGATAATTAGCTTTGGCACACCTCAAGTTCATGAGGTCTATCAAGACATCAAGAAATCAGGCCCCGGCTGGTATGGCTCAGTGGATTGAGCATCGGCCTGCAAATCAAAGGGTCGCAGGTTGGATTCCCAGTCTAGGGCACATGCCTGGATTGTGGGCCAGGTTCCCAGTAGGGGGCAAGCAGAAGGCAACCACACTCTGATGTTTCTCTTCCTCTATTTCTCCCTCCATTTTCCTCTCTAAAAGCAAATAAAGAAGTCTTTAAAAAAAAAAAAAGACATCAGGAAATCAAAGTACAGAAGGCAGGTGAAGTTCAAGAAAGGTTCAAACATGCCCAGTGCTGCCAAATGGACAGCTAAAGCCACACTGACTGAAAACTGGGTTTAGCAACAAAGGTCATTATTAGCCTTGGTAATTGTCCTGTCTCTTGGGGTTCCAAGAGAATGAGTAAGGAGAAGGTATTAACATAAATATAAATAATAGAGGGAGACACACTGTTTGGACATTTTCTTTCAGAGAAATTAATAGCAGGAGGGAGGTCAGAGATCAATGGAGGGTTCATTTTATTATGGGAGAAATTACAACATGTTTTGTTTACTGATGGGAATGATCTACTAAAGAAGTAAATGATAGAGGAGAAAGGAAGTATGATTTCCAGAATGATGTTTTCTTGTAGACGTGAGAGAGAGGGGACTTGGTGCACAGATGGAGAGAATGTTACTAGAGGTGGAACAGCTTTAAGAAACATCCCACACCACACACTGCAATTCCATCCTCTTGTGCACAACCCCCAATGCCAGGTTTCTGTAAGAACTCTGACAAGCAGGAAAGCCCTGCCAGATGATCAAGCTCAAATGTCAGATACACACCCCCATCTGCCCCAGCCATCCAACTCCCTCTTCTAGGTGACACTACCTGTGTTGTATGCCCCTCCTACTAAAAGGGTCTGCAATTTGATGAGGAGGAGGATGTAAGCACAGAGCTTACAGAACTGACAGAGATAGGCTCAGAAAACTGGGGGCGCAGTACATTGCAAACACAAAGGGAGGGGAAGGAGGAGCATTAGAACACATTGACCTCCACAGTTGCCTCCATTCTTAACTGTCCATGAAATCCTTGCATGCAGCCATGCCCACTGGGAAGTCTGGAGGCTCACCTTCAATTAAATTGCATTTCTGGTTCTAATCAGTCTTCAGCGTGACCCACCCATTCCTTCCAGTTACGCTCATGACCCAGGCTCAAAATTCCTTATCTGAAAAATGATGAGTCTGACCTATACAACTCCAAAGATCCTTCCTGCTCTAACTACCCAAATTCTGTGGCCAAAGGGCTACAGTTAGGCTCACCACTCTCTGGGTGCCAGAGCAGTACAAGCAGACCAGCCACAGAAACCTATCCGAAGTCTATTTGTAGGCCCCAATCTCTACCCGCATACCACCCCATCCCAATGTCTTGCCCTTGCACAGAGTCCCATGGCTTTCAAGGCTCATGGAATGCCACTTTTTTCACGAAACTTGCCAGAAAGCTCCACATCATCAGCCTCCTGATAGCCTCCTGCTAGCCTCCTCACACTAGACCAAACATAGTCACACATTTCTGATTTCTAAAGCCTTTCTCTCCTACAGTATTTTGTTCTGCTTCCCTGATTCCAGGTCTCATATAGTTTTCTCATGTTGAAACATGCGCATCTAAAATTAGAAAGAATCTTATAAATTATGATGGCTTACACTTATAATTGGAAGCACTTTTTCCCTTTCTTACTAAAACATAAAATCATGGTGTATCACTCAATGACATTTTAGATGGAATGAAACAAAGTAATCTGACTCCTCCAAAATAAGCAACTGGACTTCAGTTTTTCTTACTCACAAATACCTTCTGCATCCAAAACTTCTCTCAGGTACTGATCTAATGGAAGCTCTATCAAGAAATGGCCTACCTGTATTACTTAGGCCATAAACTAAAGACTACAAGAAAGCACAGTGAAAAAGTTACATTTTCTCATTTCTACCATTTTCTAGGACAGATGCAGCTTTCCTTTCAATCAAAAATAAATCTAAGCTGTTTCCAACGACAGGTATTTACCCTCACTTCACCCAGCTGTTTTGCACATGGCATGTTGACTCACAGGTCAGGGACATAGGTAAGAAAAGTCTCAGACTGGTGTGCTAGGAGAAACTTCCAAGTCAACCTGCAGCATCTTCTCTGAAGCCTGACTATGCTCCTTACAGCTTACAGAAGACACTGGCACTTACACATCAGTGGTTCAAAGTGGACACAGTAGAAGGTAAGCTGATTTCAGGGTTGGCAGTGGCGGGGAGTCCTCCCTGTAGAATCTGAAAGCTTCAGGCTAAGGGAAGGCAACCCCTAAGATATTCATTTCAAACATGACTCCATACATAAACTTCCGTTCATCGGGCAAGGTGCCTAATTTTTATAATTTTGACTTACAAGCCATTTTTATTTTATGCTGTGAACATTAATTTGGAGGACTTAGGTCCATGTTACAACCCACAAACATCAAGAATCTTCAGGAAGATTTTGAATTCCTAAATACTACTCCTTAAAAACAATGGGAGGGTGCGGAGGCCCAGGGGGAATCTCCCTACAACTACACTTCCAACTTTGGGCCTTGACTATGAATTGGCAGTTGTGGCCAGAAAGGCTGCTGCCTGCTCTTGCTACTGCAACGAGATGGCTGGTGGTCATCTGATTGCCAGCCTACTGGTTCGACAACAGTATTAAAGGTACAAATCCCTTATCTCTAGGTGAAGAAACAGAAAGAAATGAATGCATGCGTGTGCCTGTAGCTGAAGTAAGAAGGGTAACCATTGAAAGCAGTATAATTTTTTATTTCCTCTACTTAAGCACAAGGTCTAATAAAGCCCAGAAACATGCTCCCTCATTCAAAAGAAAAAGTCCTTCGATAAATTCCTATTTTTAGAATCCTACCTTTAAAGGTGGGTTCCAAAGTTATTTGTTTATTTGGGCAGTGGCTAAAAACAAGGGAGCTCTAGTACAACAGCCAGGAGTAAAATTCTGGCTCTGTCCCATTCTGGTGTGCTGGCAACTTGCTAATCCACTCTAGTGTATCATTTGCTTATCAATGAAACAATTCGTTCTGAAGATTAAACAAGTAAAATATGGGTAAAGTGCTAGGACAGTAACTGGCAAATAGCACACACTCAACAGAGGTTGGTTTTCACAAGCGGTGCCCACAGGAAGATTCTAAGAAAAGGATCTAGCTTCTCTTATATCTCATCAAGTCTCTTTAGCTGGACAGAGGGCTTGCTGGATCTCAAATGACGTTTACAGGAAGCAAATTAAATTCAAATACAGCTAATAGCTCCCCTCTCTTACTGTGTAATTATGTGTACTCATTATTTGTGTAGCATGTTATTTAAATGTCCCTAATTTCAGTCCCAGTGGGCTAAGGGTCCTCAAAGAGTGGCTGCAGTCTTAGCCTTTGCCAGCTTTTTCTTAAGCTTTTGTCAATTTATTACAGCCAGCAAAAGTGGCATTATCTACAGCAGGAAGTAGACAAAGTAGACAGAAGGCTCACAATCAGCAAAAATCTTAGCACTGCCTCCTAAGCCTGGCTATAACCAAAGAGCTATAATGATGGTTCAGTTCCTACACACACAATCCAAGAGACAATTCACGACTCTCATTCTCTACCTCTAGAAGGACAAAAAAAATTCATTCCCTGTCACTTTAAAACCACAAAAGCAAGATTGATGGCAAACATGGATTTTACTATCTTATGTCTGCTTGTGTTATTACTGCTACACTAGACCTGCAGAAATGGGGCAGCTGAGCTCAGCCACTCAGATACAAACTGCTGCTGTTTGCACACTGTTAACAGATACCAGACCCCCAACCCACCTCACACAAGAGGGAAGTGCAAGAGGCTGCTTGTTCAGCATCCTAGCATGTGAATGACTAGCGGAAGTGATGTCAGTTCAAATCAGATACAAAATATGTCAAGCCCATTGTATTGTCAATGCCAAATACTATTTTAAAACTGGATTTCCCCAGGAAACTCTGGTAGGATCAATCACCCAGAACCATCTTTGTTTAAAAATTGATAGGAAAAAAAATAAAACACCTTGTTTTCAATACCACTGTTGCAAAAGATATGTCGCCATTCTCATCCAGTATGTCTTCTACATTAAATACTGGATTCCAAGTTACACAACCTGACCTGTAATTCCAATTCTGCTACTCTATATTAAATAACCAAGTGAGAGTTAGGAAAGCCGCTACACACATAACACAAAGCCAGAACCACGTTTATTCAGCTTACAGGTGAAAACACCAAGGTGAACACACTCAGAGGTGAAGTCACTACCCAAGGTCCCCAAGTGAGAAATCATGGGTGTGGGGGGCCACAGAAGTACTCCCTGCCCCCATCTGGGAAGAGGCACATGCTCTGATGCATGTGCTGTCCAGTTTCATTCATGCCCCACCTTCCAGCAAAAGCTTTGTACTGGATAGTTTCAAAACTTTACCACCAGACAAATCTCTGCCTCAATCAAAACTGGACCAATAAGGCCCTGACCAGCTTGGCTCAGTTGGATGGAACATCATCCTGTAACTGAAAGACTGCAGGTTCAATTTCTGTTCAAGGCACATTACCTGGGTTTCAGGTTCAATCCCCTGTCTGGGTGCGTACACAGGAAGCAACCAATCGATGTTTCTCTCTCACATCAATGTTTCTCTCTCTCCAAAAAGCAACGAAAAAAATGTCCTCAGGTAAGGATTGGCGGGGGGGGGGGGGGGGGGGGGGGGGGGGGGGGGGGGGGGGGGGGGCGGCGCAGTGCGGTTAGAACAGTAAATTTATTTCAACTTTTAAAAAGGAACCTTGAGAGGCTAGGGGACTAACAATAACAAAAGGTAAATAAAAGAAAACAAGTACCTTGCATGACTGTTAAAACCACTCCCCCTCCACTATCTTGTTGTGTCTTTACCTGCCCCATAATGAAGAGCCCCAAGACTGTATGCTGTGATGTACAGCTTAAGACAGGGTCACTCCCCATTGTACACTATATGAATGATGCTTTACTATAAAGCATCCATTCAAGCTCAAGTGATACACACATAAGCACATACATACACACAATCAGAAAGCACACTATCTACAATTATCCCTACTCTCAACCTCATTCAGCCAAAAGATTCTTAAAATGATCCCTGCTATGTCAGCTCTCTCTGGATACCACCTTCCTAGGGAGCACATCTGAGATTCTGGGACCTACAGAGGAGTTATTCCCATGGTAACGATTCTGCTTTCCTGTGCTTTCCAGTGGCCTCAAACAGAAAAGCACACTTTAACATATTAGCCAGCTTTGAGATAATTTTTCTTAAAACAAATGTAAGTTCTGAAACAAGGAGATACTTGTGTTCACTTAGAACTGCTACTGAAATGCAATACATAGAATAACAAAACAGGGGGCCTTGGGATGTTGCCTGCACAAACACCAACAGAAACCAGAAAAGGGCATATTCACTGCAATTTCACAACCAAAATGAAAATTGTGGACGAAAGGAAAGGAAGGAGGGAAGGAAGGAAAAAGACAAGTCAGTCTTTATCAGGGTGAAAGGCAAACTAACACAACAAAACCAACCTTTTCTTTATGAAGTTGTTACAAGAATTATTTAAAGCCTTCAATGATCCCGACAGAGATTTCTCTGACAACTTTTCTTAGAATTCTTTCCTTCACATTGTCAAGCCCTTGACAATGCAAAAAAATAAAAACAAACAAAGAACCCACGAGGGCTACATTTAACCAAACTAGCTGGCAGTACTCGTTGCTTCTTGAATGACTGACTTTAGTTGTTCTTTCACCCAAATCCCACTTTTATTCAATCCTGGACACCTGGCTAAGCTTTTGTCCTAAAAGCTGATTTTTCCCCCATTTAATTTGTTCTTTTTAATTGAGATTCCAAAAGCAGTAAAGAATTACCACTCATGAACAGCAGAATGAGAGAGAACATTCTTATCACTACACTGAGATCTAAACCCATACACAGCTACTGCTGTACTCTAACTCCAGGATTCAATGATATTCTCCTTGTTACCCTCTTGAAAAACTTAATCAAGCCAAACACTGCTCCTCAACTTATTTTCATTGAGGTTACATCCAAATAAGAAAATTTCAGTTTTCCCTGACTGGTTATGTCTCAGTGGGTTGAGCACTGTCCTGCAAAGGAAAAGGTCGCTGGCTCAATTCCTGGTCAGAGCAGGTGCCTGGGTTGCAGGTTTGTTCCCCAGTAGGGGTGCATACAGGAGGCAACCGATCAATGCTTCTCTCTCATCCATGTTTCTCTCCCTCTTCCTCCCTACTTTTCCTTCTCTCTAAAAGTAAATAAATAAAATCCTTCTTTTAGAAAAGATATTTTCAGTTTACAAAGGGTTTAAGTTGAAAATGCACTTAATATACCTAACGTAACATCGCTTATCCCTGCCTATCTTAGATGTGCTCAGAAGGCTTTTAGCCTTGAAGGGGTGTTCAATCCATGGCCCACAGGCCACATGTGGCCTAGGGTGGCTATGAATGCAACCCAACACAAAACTGTAAATTTACTTAAAGCCATTTTTTGCTCGTCAATTTTCATTACTGTTTGTACATTTATTGTGTGGCCCAAGATAACTTGTCTTCTTCCAGTGTGGCCCAGAGATGCCAAAAGGTTGGAACCCCTGTGAGTTTGCCAAAATACTCTAACAAAGTCTGGTTTATAATAGCATACTGAATATCTCACACAGAGTATTATGTGCATCACTGTGACATCATCGTTAGGTTGAAAAATTGTTAACTCGAACCATCTTAAATCAGGGGACCACCTGCATTTAATGTGAAGCAATGACAAGAACTATCACATCAAATGTTCTCTGAATAGACAAAGGGCACACAGTTTACTGTATTAAGTAAAGGCAGCCAAGGAATAGATGGGGTCTCTGTCAGTGGTTCATGAGTGTCCATAATGAGTACTTATGGCAGCAGATTCCACTACTTACCATACTTTTGCAAATGTGAAAGAAATTTTAAAAGGGTCTTTTTCATTACATGTTGGCTCAGAATTCAGGTGTTTTTGTGTCAAACCACACAATACTAGAAGAGAGGGAAAGAACTTGGGTGGATGGCAGGGAGGTCACCTCACAAAATCCAGCCACGGCCCTGTGGCAGCAAAGCGAGAAGGTCCTGTCTATAAGCACTATGTCCAACGAGAGGCTTGCAGACAGCTCAGCTTACAACGAAGCAGGCTGGAAAGAAACTGGAAGCCCTAAGTGAACCTGTCACTCTGTACCCTGGAAAGCTGGCAAGTACCCACATGTGATGACTGTTTCCCCATGACCAGAGCAAAGATTCAAAGAAAAAACAATCTCCTCTTCTTCATCTCCCTGCTCTAAGCAAGTACAAAGCAGAACATGGTCAATTCACAATATCTGTAATTCTAAGAGATTAGTAAGTAAAAGACTGTGGAATGCCACCACAGCCACATCAACTGGAAAACCAAATGTTTGTTCTGAAATGGTTTTCGTTGGATGATTTCATCTGAATCATACTAAACCCCATTAAAAAGAGACATCAGAATAAATTCGCATAGCAAGTTTCCATGCAGGCTTCAAAGGTCCTTTAGATAACCACACAGAAGAGGTACACTTCTGGGTGCACAGAAATTCCATGCTACTGTATACTTGCTACAAGTAGCAACCTGCCCGTTCAGATAAACATACAGGGAAGCAGGCACTCAGGAGGCTGCTGTGCCAAAGTAGGGAGGGGCAGTAGGCACACTGTAGATTTAGGCTGCTTCCTTCACAAATAGGCTAAAACCCAAAGGCTACACACTACAGGAAGATCATCAAAGACTTCTGCTGTTTTACAGAAAAATATACCAGATATCCACAGAAAAACCTATAAAATAGGCTCCACATTCAACCCAGGACCTAATAAGAAATAAGATTTGCAGCTCTGGTCCTGTGTATAGGGAATGGACTAAGACACCTTGCCAATTTATTCTGCAGCACATAAAAACGCATGAAAATGAACCTATAAATCCATCAGGATATCCAGAATTCATGACTGTAAGGACCTAGCTTAAAAAGCACACACTGCAAAAAACACATCCCATACAAAACAATACAGAGATTCCAACAAATAGTCAACTCACCATTCACCGTTTTCAGGCTCCCAGAAATGCCTTCACCGTGCTGCCTCTTCTGGGCATTCTTGAACTCCTTCAGAGACAAATAAAGGACTTTACGTACCACCCTTTCTTCTGACCATGGAATCCCATCACTGTCATCCTGGAGAAACAGAAAGAAATAAAAGGTAAGTTACTTAAAAGAAAGCAAGTAAATATTAAGAATCAGAATAATTTTTTAAAAAAACTTTCTAAACAAGTATTGTGTGATTAAGACATGGTTCTGGAGCTCAGTATTACATCCTGTGGCAAAGGGACAGCACTGACCCTTCCAACAACTGGAGAGGCCTCAAGCAGATAGCTAACCGACACACTGTACGAGGGACTGAAAGAAAGACAAAACCATCTCATTTCCTTGAGGTACGCACACCCAAAGACCTTCATTAATGGGTAATACTGAAGTTTTCTATTCCTGGCAAAATTCACAAAAAGCAGTTATTACACTCACAATCAGAAGTGTAATTAACCATTATGCTAGAGTTTCATAAAGTAAGTAATGCCAGAATGTATACTGCCTTACAAATACGTGCTCCACTCTTTTGGAAATTTTTGTGGTTGTCACTGGGGGTTGGTGCTACCTTCAAGAAAATTTACAATTCAGTCAGAAGAAATGAAATTGGATCAGCAACAGCCTCTTAAGGAAATGAGTCACAAATGAAGGAGAAAAAGAAGAAGAGAAAAACTGATCAGTGTGGAAAACAGCAATGGATTGGGGTGGAGGAGTTACATAAAAAAAAAAAAAAAATACACACAGGTTAGTAACACGTCTTGAAGATCTAATTTGAAAGTGTGGCTCCCTTATTCCTGTTGTATCCAATCCAACGCAAGTTCTTCAGAGAGGAATAAACACAATGAAGCTGGGTTGGAAGGCTGGGGTGGGGGAATCAAAGAACTAGCAGCCAGCCCAGAAACCATTCCAGTAATAAAGACATAAAGATTAGAATTGAAGAAGCACTAAGGGGATAGGGGAGCAAGTGTGGGGATACACACCAGCAGGAAACTGAGACAGAATGAGAGCCAAATCTGGAAGATGGAGATGGCAAACATCAGTGACTGCACTGAGATAACTGTTGTAGGGAACTAACATTCAGGATTTCACAGTTTAAAGGGTAGACTCAAATGACTAGGGACATTTACAGGTTCTTCTGTGAATATCTGTGCAGGGTTTGCTTAAGAAGCCCTCACATTCACACACCCACATCAAGACCACATTTTTAACGGTTCAATTTATACATGTAAGTTTTTGATCTTCTCAGATATTTTGGGCCTTAAGAAAATAAGGAAAACATAATGTCCTAGGTAAAAACAGGATTTTGGATATTCATGTTCATTTGTTACAACAGGGACCATATACCTCAGAGTCAGACTAGTATTATTATACTGGATGGATGTCCAAAAGAATCTGAGGTCTTTTCCAGAGTTAAAATTCCTAAACTCTACATAAACACAAACTACATTTTAGCAATCCAACCACATAGAAACTCTAGGCCCTAAATAACTTAAGCTGCACTCTTGTTAAGCTTCCAGGATTTCCTAGGATAAGAGTAATTCTCCATCTTCTATAGTAAGGGGAAGCGTGCTCTGGGAAAGGAGGAAGGTGTGATTTCCAGCTTCCCGTCCACACCCTTCCCTCCTGTAGACAGGGGAAGCTGAGAGTTCTGTTACCTGTAGAGGAAGAAGGCACTTCCTGGTCACTCCCCTGAGAGCCAAGACATTTACTAACCAGGGTGGTGGCTAAGATTCAAACATGAAGGCTAAAAGCAGCCAGCAAATGTTGCCTCGACCTAGCAGGCGGAACACACATACTTTAAATGCCACTTAGTGTAAGTCACTAGAGACCTTCCAATCACGTGGTTAAAAACCAGAAAAATGAACACTCTGACCACACTCATCTGAGCAGCCCATATAACTAACCTGTGTCAAAGGCAGATGATTTAGCTACACAACACGTACAAAAGCACATCATAACTGAATTCACGCTTATAGCAACTTTCTTGAGTTTTCATGAAAGCTCCACCAGCATATTCACTGCAACCAAATGACAGACTTAAATGGAGGAGAAATTACTGTTTATTAGACTGAAATCCACCTTTTCAGCTTCCAAACTCTATGTGATCAAGGCCATGCAGCTAAGTTCTCTTCATCACAACCCAGTTCCTCCTCTCATCATTTGCATCTCCAAAACAGTGATGTGATTATAAACTATTATTTCCTACAGTTTATAAATTATAATGCCTCACAGATAGCTTTCAATGTAAAATTCCTATGGTAATTTTTCCGCGTCCTGTTCAGGCTGGTACCTTCATTCTGACTTCATAAGAGAGAATTACAACCCTACTACTACTGACTAATTAAAACGTAAACCATGTGAGATGAAAATTCCTGCAAAGGAAGATGCATTTAAGGTTCACTTATTGGCACAAGAGCAGCTTCATTACACCTATAAAAAGTACTTTAAATACAGGAGAAGCTAATCCATGACACAGATTATAGGTTTTCAAACCTTAAACATTAAAAATCAAACTTTTTTTTTTGAAAAACACAAGTGCTCTTTTACAATCTGGAGTGCTGGTCAAGACTTGCCACCTCCCTCAAAAGGGTGACATAGGTAGGAAATAAACTGACTCTGTTCTGTTTCCAAAAGCTCAATGGATAGGCAATAATTCAGAAATTAAAAATTAAACTGCCTTTCACAGCTGCAGAATCATAATGAACCACCCTGCACTCAGCTTACAGACCAGGGTGGTGGAACCCCTCCCTCGTGGAATGCCAGATGCAGAATCAAAGGTGTGCACGCGACCATGAGGCAACGCAGAGCCCTGCAAGATGGGTGTCATGGAAGGCCAGAAAGAACATGCTTCTAACACTCTGCTGTTCAGGACAGCCAAGCACTGAGTGCTCCAAAAACCAGTCCCGACATAACTATCATTAAAGGTCAGGCAACTCCGAAAACAAACACCTCTCTCTCTAAGTTTATATGACCTCTAACTATAGGGGCTTCCTTTTTATTTTCCCTTTTACAACAGCTGTCTTATTTAATCAGTCATTTAAACAATGTCTGTATGGGGTCAGAAAATTGTTCCTCCTATTCACCATGTTATCCCAGCACCTAAAACATACTTGATAGCGTATGAACTCAATTAAATTTTTCTGGGAACAATATAAACTCAAGGTCAATATCAAGGTTCCAACCTACATTCACTCATGCTTGGCTTGCCGGTACCTTACTATTATGCAGGATGTTTTAAGTGAAGTACTCAAAATCACTACAATTGTTTGTTGATGTGGGTTTTCGTGTTTTTTGTTTGTTTTTTTGTTTTTGACAAATCACTGCTACCCCCTTAAAACACTCCATGTAGTGACAAATCCCAAAGGGCTGGGCTATGCCTCTCATCTTCAGCAGTAAGTTTGTCAACTTACTACAATGGTGGCTGCACCACCCCTTTCTCAACCACCTAATTCCTAGGGTCGGAGGGTGGGGACACAAAACCCCACAGCACCCACCTAAAAGCCCACATGGTCTTATAGGGCCCAAATCTAGTGGTTCTCTTACGGTCTCTTACCTTCAGCTAAATACGGACCAACTCCTTCACAAATTACCTCACTGTTCCACTCCCTACTTCCCTCACCACATCTGTACAGGCTCCTTTTCCTCTGCATCTCCCAGTATTCTCTCATTATACCCTCCCCTACTCTTTTACATTCCATTATTCATTCCCAAATCACTACTTTCAAATCAATCGTGCCCCACACATGCCTCAATATTCAAAACTCCTAATTACCCTCTTTGACCTAGCTAGACCTGGCTCTCCCTTTTGTCAGGTGGGCATCATCAACAGTACAGCAATGAACAGAGAAGGATCCTTTTTTGGCCTGCTCCAGATTGCTCCCACAAAACCAAGCACCTTGTCCATTCTGGTTTACTGGTCAGCCTAATAAAGGACCACACAGGAAAAGGTGCAGTCCTTGATACCAGAGTCCAGCAACTTCATTACGATGTAAATTCAGTTGTCCAGAGTGAGTGCCAGTTCTTATGAATTTCATTAAAGGTTAAAAAAAGCTATTGTACCATTGAAGTTTCATTAAGACCTTAGGTTAACAGACCATCAAAAACCAGGGGTGCACAATTCACGCTCCCAGATAATGCACCCCCTTTCTGCATTCCTACCCCCAGTCTCTTATCCATAGTTCCCCTACCTCAAAGCAAATGCTTCGCAAACACCACCATAAATAAAAAAAATCTGGTTCTGTTGACAGGAGGGGGGGAAGTCACATAGATCTAGGTTTACTTTGCTATTGACTGCTAAAAATCACTTCCTTTGCCTAATGGAAGACTGAGTAATAAGGCCTTTAAAAGTGACAGGATTTTCTTTTCATCTGCAAAATATTTACTGCTCTTTGTAATAACTGGAGAATTTCTTATCAAAAGTGGTAACTGGTCAGAATTTAAACTTAAATGCTTATGGTATTAATCTTTTTTTATTAAAAGGAAAAAAAAAACAGCACAACAAAACTGGCTATTCAAACTTACAAGATGCGTAAGAAAAAGAAGCACCAGAAGCAGGCACATGAAGACACTGCGCTCCTTGGGGCGGGCAGCACCAGGTAACCGTTCTCCAAAATTCAAACTCCTGATTAGAGATTAAACAGCCTTCAACAACCTCCTTTCATATACTTGTGACTCCAAGGGAGGTCCACAGACCACCAGAACCTTAACCACTTGGCATCGTGTTAGAAATGCAGACTTCTGGACCCCACCCAGACCAACTTAATAAGAATCTGCCTTTTAAGATGATTGCCAGGTGATGCCCATGCATATCCAAGTTTCAGAAGCTCTGCAGTACACACTTGTTCTCCACTCTCTGCCTATTTCATATCACTTTCTAATTCCAATCAAAACACAGGCAAAGGTAAAGATGAGGTAAAACCTCAATATCAATACTTCTAATATCCATCTACTACTGTTGCCTCCTCTCCTGTCAGAAATCACAAGTCTATATTGGTAAACCCTGAAAAATCTTCACTTTGACGTCTTGTCACAGAGCTAAAACAAGTGATCAAACAGCACAGGTGAAAACAACAAAAAAGGCAAGACACTGAGAAACGCCAAGTTCATGTGCTATGTCATGTAACTAGACTTACTGGGATAATCACTTGGTAAGGAATATAAATGTCTAATCACTGTCCCACATATGAAATATAATACTGTATGTCAGCATTAATTGGAAAATAAATTAGTTAAAAAATTTTTAATTAAAAAAAGAAATGCTACTTTTTAGAATCATTTTTTATGCGACATGGTCTCCCCAACACTTATCCTCTGATTACCAAGACTGGGCCAACTTCCCTCTAAAATGTGACACCCAAAATTAAATGCACATTCAACATGTGAATAATATCCCAGAATAGGACCAACATACACAATTAGATCACTTCAGTTTCTATCCACAAACCCAAAAGTTAAAATAAATTTCAGCAGCCACGTTACACGGTAGGATCTCACTGAAACTGCAATTAACTATACCCTCCACAGTGATTTTATTTGTTTTTTGGGGGGTAGGTGAAAACTTTTTTCATAATGATGCAACAAAACCCAAAGGAAGGCCCTGACCCAAGGACAATCATGGCTCCCGATTGTAGAATTCTTTTCCTGTGGTGCTCTCCTTGCTGCTAAGGAAAACAAACAAAATAAAAACACAGGCCATGAACTTGTATGCATGACAATATAAACCAAATTATACTCCTTAACCAGGTTAATTTTACAAGACAAAAAAGAAGGTGCAGGATCAGACAGGTGCAAGTCACCATGTCTTCTACCCACACATGCTCATAGGGGTTAAAGGGCATAAGCATGACAACTTACACTGAGCCTATATTCACCGTACTTGAGTTCTCACTTACCCCCACACCTCCAGTGACGATTGTAAACTCAAATCAATGTTAGTTTAAACAAAGCCTGAAATTAGGCATTCAAAATTTAAAACACTGAATTATTGATTTGATACACTATAACTGTACCAAGACTTCTTCTAATTTACTGTCTCAAGACTGATCTGATCACTGATACAGTAAAATCATACTCTCCACTTAGCCACAGGCCCTGGCCGAGTCTTCATGGGCTGCTGCTCTCCAATGACAGCCAGCTCTTCAGCAAAATAGGCCTTTAAAATCTCTTCAGAACACACAAATGCAAGAAAAACAGGAACACTCAGGTCAGCCAAGCTTGCAAAACAGGTGCAGGGCAGAGGCCAATGCCCTTAGTGTCCTACGAGGGGCACATAAAAAGTGGTAATGAATCTAACCATAGTAAACGTCTGCTGGGTGCTCACTGCATTCTAGGCAGCAGTGGGATCAACACTAACATGCAAAGAATGCTCATGGTTCTCTGCTCAGACCACTGCATCCTCCCTTCTGTTTAAAGTGGGTGGGAAAGCCCTGACCAGTATGGCTCACTTGGTTGGAGCATTGTCCCACACACCAAAAGGTAAAAAGTTCAAATACTGGTCAGGGCACGTACCCAGGTGGCAGGTTTGATCCCCAGTCAGAGTGTGTATGGGAGGCAACCAATCAATTTCCCTCTCTCACAGAGATGTTTCTGTCTCCACCTTCCTCTCTCTCTCTAAAATCAATAAACATAATTTTAAAAATAAATAAGTAAACTGGGTGGGAAATAAAGTAATCATGAAACTCGAAAGTTATCTTTCAGAGGTAAGTTTCAGTGCCTTGGCCAAAGGTCTCGCAGTTGGATGGAAGCAGGAGCTGGTGTGAGCCATCAGGTATTCAGTCAATTGGTTCACGGGTGCCGTATCAGGAAGGAAATTTGAAAACTCAGACATTTGTTATTAAGGAAGAAATGTCAAATGTGTAACTAACACTCATTCCTAAGTGAAAGCAGAATTATATTACTAATTTCAAGAGGTGAATGTAAATGTTATACAAAAACTAAGTAAGTCAAGAGCAACACCTCTAGCTAGAGACTAGCAAAAGGGTGGAGAGGAGGGGCGGAGGAGGAAAGGGGGAGGTGGAAGGATCTTATCTCTGGCCTCTCCAACTACCTTCTGTGACAATCTATTCTAATGATACCATTCAAGCATCCTTACACAATTTATCCACATGTGGGTTTCTATTACGCTTTCAGATTCAGTGCATCTTGATTTAGGAGGGGGAAAACAATGTAAAGGCATAGGTTAGATAGAGGGAAGCACATTTCTGATCAATTCTTCCTTCTTTTCCTTCTTTCTTATTTATTTATTTATAGAGAGGAAGGGAGTGAGAAAGAGAGGAAGAGAAATATCATTGTGTGGTTGCCTCTCACCTTCCCCCTACTGGGGACCTGGTCACCAACCTAGGCATGCACTCTGACCAGGAATTGAACTGGTGACCCTTTCATTCACAGACAGGCAGTCAATCCACTAAGCCACACCAGCCAGGGCCTCTGATCGATTCTTTAAAAATTTTCCCAACAATTACAACTAGTATTTAAAGATTAAATAGGGTCCAATGGAAGATGATTTCCCATCACTTGTGAGCAAACTGCCTAAGAGACCATCACTGTTAATAATGATGCAGCATGACTGGTGGAAACTGGGACTCAAGTTAACCATGGCACTACTTCCCTTCCAGCATATCTGAATCCAATTTCTAAAAAGTCTACAAAACCACACAGATCATTTTTAATCAAATTACCAAATAAAAAGAGGAAAATCCAAGACATATGTACCAGGATTGAAGTGTAATACACACTTGTCTTTTAAACTGAAATCCAGAACCTCACAGCAATGTTTTAAATGCCAACCTGCTTATTACAGAGGGACCGGGGTGAAGGGCACAGGGACAGGCATAGTTACACATGGCACTACATTCCCCAGAAAATACTCCTGCCTGGACACAGAGAAGCCAAAGAATCAAATGTTCTTCACTGTCTCTTCTAAGTACAAGCACATGGGAGTGTGGCAGTCGGAAAGACTATGTTCAGGTTCACAGTAGGAAGACCTTCTCATAACAAGCAACGCCTTCATTAAAACTTATACAAGTGCCAAGACAAATAACAATTATGTGTTTGAATTACAGGAGCCACTAGATGAGTTACCAATGCGTATATCCTGTTTCTGCCCACTTTGCCATGGGTCTGGGAGTGGAAGGATGTGACTTTTCACCCCTTTTAAAAAGAAAACGAAATGTGATGCCCAATTCCTATACTCACCCCCTACCCTAAGTGGGACTACCATGAAACGCCACACGGTGGAGAGAAGGGCTGAGTGTCTGACTGACAGCTGCACAAGGCCGGCCAGTAAGAAAACAAAATTTGAAAAACTGGGTCCATGAGCAAGAAAGAGAAACAACTGAGGGCTCCTTCCTCCTCCCAGGGAAAATGACTGGAAACCTATGCGTGAATGTCTTTTATTTTCAAAATAAATTTGCATATGCCTATTGTTAAATCATCCTACCTAATACAATTTGCTGCTGTCTGAAATGCCAGTTTCTTCCATCAACAGTTTGAGAAGAGAACAATAAAAGCATTAAAAAAAAGTGCTATGGATGTTGATTCTTGGCATGGATTCAATATAAACAAGGATTTCCAGAGCCAAATAAAATAAATAAGGGGAGGAGAGTCAGAATATTGAAGAAAGATGTGAGAGAAGTGTAACTTAAGACTTAGGCTAAAACCACTGTTTCTTCCCTTTTAACAAGTAGTACATTCTCCAGTAGAAACCTCTCAAGTTGACTCAATGCTAATTCATTCTTCTAAATTCCATAAAATAGTTCAATTGTCAATATTCAAACATCAAAGAGAAATTGGGGAAATGTTCACACCTACAAATAAGTGGCCAGGAAACCAGTGAGTTATGAACTTGTGAATGATATTCTTTTGCCTTGATTCTAAATTAAAAGCACTTCAAGCAGTAAATTTCCTCAGACAGATGACATGCTTCCCAGGATAAAGTAAACGGTCTGAAAATGCTTATGCAAGGAGAGTTTTACGTCTCCCAAACTCCCACGAAATAATGTGTACTTATCTTTGATTACGGCCTATTTTAAAAATAGGCTACAGCTGAAATTGGATTAAGAACTTCTGCTGAAAACGATTTATTGCATAACACAACTCTGACAGCCTGAATCTACGGCCACCAACTGAGCCGTTATAAAAATCTGCTGGGCAGCTGCCAAGTCAGCTCTTTTGCGTCTGAGCACGTCAGACACCACCGTTGTCAAGGCAGCAGCAGCAGGGGCTGCAACATCCACCCTGTCATGGGTAACGGGTGCAGCCAGGGAACAGCAGCAAGGGCCGCGCAGCACAGTGCTGGAGCCTCCTGCAGCTCTTCCTCTGACGGTGCATTGTTTCAATATAATCAGAAAAGACTCAAGATCTACTTAAGGATTATCTCCAAGAATCTAGTAGAAATCTGGGTTGACAATCTACCTCCAGTGGAGGGGACAGAGGAAAAAAATTTCTTTAAAGATCAGAATCAGGGGTATCAGCAATGCCAACACGTGACTACCCAGTAATTTGGGAGTCATTTGGGAGTAATTAACAAGTAGGTTCACAAAGGAATTCTAACTAATTTGGATCTTTTAGTCCTTCTTTATATTAATCAGTATACCTTCCAAATGACATGTTCTAAGATATAATAACCAACAGTAACCACTAGCCACATGTGGCTATTTACAAATAAAGTTAAAAATTTAAATTCCTTAAGTTGTATTGGACATATTTCAAGTTCCCAATAGTACATGTTGCCCAAAGTGGACAACACAGCTACAGAATGTTTCCATCATCCCGTAAAGCTCTACTAGACATCACTGTCCTAGAGCATATATTTGCATTTAATTGGATAGTTTAAACAGACTGTGGGTTACTTGCTAATGCATTTAATTATGTCCCTGAGATTCTTCAAAAGAAGTACTACATGTATGCTCCACTCAGCTTAGGAAGAAAATTGTGGAAAAGCTGAAAACGTATGCCCTGCACAAGAAAATTAGAGTCTAAAGCAGGCATGAACTGCATGAATTGCAGACATTCGCCCATACAACTCTGAGGAAAGTGAATCCAGTCCTTAGCTACATTTGGCCTTTCAGTTTTTGCAGGCAATGTATACAAAATTCTGAGGATGAAGCACAGAATTCTTCACTCTACAAGTAAACCCTTAAGACACACACTGCTTTAGTATGCCTTCAAATCATCTTTTAAGGAATCCCCTACAAAATAAATCCTCCGGGATTATGAGGAGACAAAAGCCATTCCTGTGTCAACCAGCCTAGCAGGGTAACCCAAACCACTACACTGATTGCTGCCCCACCAGGGCCACTTGAGGTCATGGGCCTGTGAGCCACAGCACAGGATTTAGGCAATTTTTGCATTTCTGTTTCTTCCTCCAGGACCCAAGACACTGCTGGGGTCATTTTACAAGCTCAATCAACAGCTAACTGTCTTGCTGGCTTTTGTGGTTCAGCACGAACCCCCAACCAGGAAATATGCCTGAGTACGCATATACTCCCAGGGGACTGGCCATACAGTTGTGCTAGATCATAAACAATTAGGTTTATTTTTGGCCATTTTATGAAAATCTTCAAATTAAAGTATACAAATAAACCTTGTCCTTGGATTTAACATAAACTGACACTGTGCCACTTTGTTCCAAAGTGCCTGACCCCTTTTTTCTTGTGCCCTCCCGCCCTCCCAGTACTCAAGGACCACCCTGGGATTGGTCTGCTCCCTTTCATTACAGGTTTGGTCTCTAGAAACAATTTTAATGTGTGTTTCCCCCTCAAAATAGCACTTTCCACTAATGATAAATGTCAGTCGTTGCGCAGCAGGCCACACACTACTTGGTTTTGGTACAAATTCTCTACATTTTACAACTGTGAAGTAAGATCACACAGATGTTTCTAAATGATGAACCTGCCATGTGTCTTATTCGCCTTTTTTTTCCCCAAATACATAAAGATGAATTAAGCATGCAGTAGACTTTCAAAACATTTCCTATGAGTGGACACTTATAAACAGGTGGGAAATGTAAAAAAAACAGTGCCTTCGAGGTAACAGATACCTGGATTCTAGTTCTAAAATTCTGTTTCCCCAAACGCAAAACAAATAACCTAGGGGAGTGATTGACAACTTGTACAACTGGTGAGAAACAACTAAGGGCTTGACGACCCATGCACTGAGGGCCTCACCTCCAGTTTCTCCCAGGTGACACGGGTCCTGAGACCATGCTCTGAGAACGGCAAGTATACTCATTTGTCCACCAGCCTTGCAATGGACTCCCACCTTGCCTTTCCATGAAAACTATTCTCATTGCCTTGAAAAACATTACATAACTGCCAAACCTAATGCAAAAGTTTTTTTATCAGCGCCCTGACTTTTGCCTGGTTTTCCTGTTTCCTCGCCCTTGCCACCTTCCTCCCTCCCAATCCCCAATTATGTTCTAAATACCCTGACTACTAAGTCATTTTCTTCACAATCTCCTCCTTCACCTCCCACACCTTCTTGTGTGCTTTTCTCAACCCTACTGCTACCCTCCTGGCACCCATGGTTTGAACTCCTGACCAGGACTGGCAACTCCTTTCTCATTGTTCACAGTCTCTCTCTCTAAATCAGGTAATACTATCTGTCTCTCCAGTCCTTGCAGACAGAAATAAAACAGGCTCTCATCTCCTGTCTTACAGAAGAAACCTTCCAAACTGACTGCTACCAACCAATTCCTATTGGAAACATCTTCCCTACATTGTTTCTGTAGAGGAAATAATGTATTTACTTTAGAAATCACGGACATATTGCAATGAGTTACTTTCTAAAAGTATCAATCCATGTCATTCCTTCCGCCCCTCAAAAGCCTTCCACAGTTTCCAATGGCTGCTACATGGCCTACAAAAACTCTTTCATAAGCAACCCAATTTAGTCTATAGGCTTTAACTCCCTCTGCATCAGAGAACACCCCTAACTGACAAGGTATAAGCATCTCAAGTAGAGGCAACAGCTCTCATCTTTGTAGCCTCATCTCAAAACAAATACCAGGAAATAGGATTACTGGTGTTTATGACCTAAATATTGATCATGACTTATTCGATAATCCACAAATAAATGAAGGACAGAGTTTCTCAATAGAAACAAATAAAAGTCCATTCTCAATTCTCTTTTTCATCTCAATACTATGGTACCAAGAAATACATAAAGTCAATCAGACTCAATTTACCTGTGTTTACCCACAGCTCTTGGTTTCATATTTCACAGAATGCATGATTTTACAATGAGAACAGTTAGCAAGAGATATCAGCTGTATCCAAACTGGTACTTTTTACAAGTTAATCTATTCTTAGTCCAATGACAAGATTTAACTGCATCACTGTTTCACAATGGTTTGCAAGGATAACAAACTGCAACCTAAACAAAACTGGCAACTTTCACTGGTCCCTGAGTCCAAGCCAGTTCTAATATTTCTTCCTTCATTCAGAGTGAGACTTCCTACCATTTTTCAGGTCTATAAACTCTGAAGGACCAGTGGCTGGGTTCAGTGAAAAGATGCTTACCTATATAGACTGACAAATATCTCACCAAAGTCATGAGGATGGATCCCCTCCAAAAGGTGACACGGCACATGTACAATCTCATTTTAAGTAAAGCTGTTAAAGAAAGCAAATAGGGCCATCTAGAAGCAAAGTTAGGATTCATCCTATGTTGACATTTCACAGTAGTAACAGAAACAGAATGTGTCTTACAAACATAGTGGATGTAAGCTGAAGTTTACCATTTACACCTCAGAAAACATGTGTGAAAGAATAAAGCAGAAGTGGGGTGCAGGCAACTGTACTCCTCTGGAGAGTTCTGAGCAAGAAGTAACGGGAGTTTGATTTACATTTTTTAAAGATCCCACAGGTTGCTGTGTAGAGAATAAACCATGCGGGGGGGGGGGGGGGGGGGGGGGGGGGGGGGGGGGGGTAGTAAGTAGAGAGGCAGAGAACCCTGTGGCAAGTGCCTGCACCAGAGGTGAGGACCAGATTGGCAACAAGAGGCGGCAACTTTCTAGAAACTTTCAGAAGGCCCAGCCAAGTGAATACTGACATGAAATGTGTGAGGAAGAGAGGTCAAAGATTAACGTCAAAAAATTTCAAACTCCCAACCAAGACAGAGGCATAGGTAGATAGGCTTTCTACCTATGTGCGACCAAAAGAAGGAAAACAACAAATTCAAAACAAAAAATTACCAGAAATTCCAACTGTATAGAAGTCTGACAATCAAGAACTTAAAGAAGAAATATGCTCTCAGACAGGTAGGAGGGCGAAGACAGGCAGTGGTGGCAGTGGCTGTGGCTGAGAGGACCAGGGCAAGGTGGTGGTGTCTGCCTGTGGATAACCGGGAAGAACAACTGGGAAGCAAGACAGACCATGCAACCCAGGGTTGCCACGCTTGCAGAGCTGGGGTTGGGGCGGGGGTGAGGAATAAAACCTCAAAACCTCTGTCAGTAAAACCCTGCAGGGATTTGTGGCAGCAGGAAAAACTCTCAGACTTATAGGAGAGTTCGTTGGAGAGACCCACCCACCCAGGAATAAGTTCCAAAAGGGCCGGATTTGCTTGTGGGTAGCCAGCTGGGAGCCAAGCAAGCAACATTGTTCCCTCTCTGACCCCTCCCCCACATACAGCACCACAACACTGCAATGTGGCTTGTCCTGCCCTGGCCAATACTAAAGGTTCCTTCCACCCCTCACAACATAACAGTTCCCTCAAGACAAAAAAAAAAAAAATACGGCTGTAATAAAAGGAAAGATCGGAACTCTGAAAACAGAACTAAGCAATGAAAAGATAGACAACCTATCAGATGCACAATTCAAAACAATGATAATCAGGATGCTCACAGAAATGGTTAAGTATGGTCACAAAATGGAGGAAAAAGTGAAGGCTATGAGAAAGAATAGTGAAATAGAGGAAAATGTACAGGGAACCAATAGTGAAGGGAAGCAAACCAGTACTCAAATCAATGGTATGTCGCAGGAAAAAGAAATAAACATTCAACCAGAACAGAATGAAGAAACAAGAATTCAAAAAAAAATGAGGAAAGGCTTAAAAACTTCCAGGACAACTTTAAACATTTAGAACATCCAAATCACAGGGGTGCCAGAAGGAGAAGAGGAAGAGCAAGACATTTAAAACTTATTTGAAAAAACAATGAAGGAGAATTTCCCCAATCTGGCAAAGGAAATAACACTTTCAGGAAGCTCAGAGTCCCAAAGTTGGACCCAAGGAAGCACACCCCAAGGCACATCATAATTACACTACCAAAGATTAAAGATATGGGGAGAACCTTAAAAGCAGCAAGAGAAAATGAGACAGTGACCTACAAAGGAGTTCCCATAAGACTATCAGCTGATTTCTCAAAACAAACCTTGCAGGCAAGAAGGGGCTAGTATTCGAAGTCATGAAAGGCAAGGCCTTATATCCAAGATGACTCTATCCAGCAAATCGATCTTTTAGAATGGAAGGGCAGATAAAGCACATCCCCGATAAAGTTAAAGGAGTTCATCATCACTAAGCCATTATTACATGAAATGTTAAAGGGACTTATATAAGAAAAAGATGATGATCAAAAC
>PVKU01010206.1:0-37677 GCA_004027475.1 Anoura caudifer
ATAGTAGGTGCTCAATAGATACATTGATTGGATGAGATGGATGGATAGATGGATGGATGGATGGGTGGATGGATGGATGGTTAATATGAATGGTTGGTGGGATAGAAAGAGTAACAGATGGATACCTGTTGTTTCAATTGGTATAATATATTATTACAAGAGTGAACATTAGAGAGGATGAAGCTAAGGCTCTAAAATAGTATTTTTTTGTCACTCAGCTGATTTGTGTAAATGCTGAGTAGAACATATACACCATGATATCTCATTCAGTATTTTTTTTACTAGCTTCTTATTAAAATCTGATAAAATTGAGAATATCGTGATGAAAATATAATCCTGGTGTGGGGCTCTGTGATGGGCTCAGTTGTGACATCATTGAGTCTGTATGTTGAAATCCTAACCCCCAGCACCTTAAAATGCAACTTTACTCAAAGATAGGACCTTTAAAGAGGTAATTAAGTTAAAAAAAAGTGTCACTAGGGTTGGCCTTAATCCAATGAGTGGTGTCCTTATAAGAAAAGGAAATTAGAACACAGAAACATACAGAGGGAAGACACCTACAAGCCAACAGGAGAGGTTCTCAGATGCAGGCTGAGTGTAACGGGGAAGGTGGTGAAAAGGTAAAAACTTACAATTATAAAAACAAATAAATTCTGGAGATGTAATGTACAGCATGGTGGCTACAGTTTACATTACTACACTGTATATTTAAACTTTGCTAAAAGAGATTATCTTAAAAGTTCTCATCACAAGAAAAAAATTATCACCATGTGTGCTGGTCGATGTTAACTAGATTTCTTGCACTAGTCATTTGACAATATATGGATATATCAAACCACAATGTTGTATACCTAAAACTAATACAATGTCATATGTCAATTACATCTTATTAAACTGGAGGGGGGAGAAATAGTTTTGTCACATACACATCAATGATTCTTTCATCCAGATTCCCTTTGTGCCTCTGAACAACAACATATACACATGTACATACACAGCAATTTCCATGATAAATCTTTTAAAAGTAAGCAAATAGATGATTGATAATTCTGCTCCAACCTAAGGTCATCAGACTTGAGTGAATATTTTTTTCATGTGCACAAGTTTATTTACACTCTCAATAAGGTTACTACAATGTTTTGCCCCCCAAAGGAAAACTGAAATTTGAATTATAAGGCAGAAATCTGACCTCTATAATTAATTTTTCGCATCCACACCATTTTCTTCAAAAATAAGAGAGAAAGAGGTCCTCTCTTTTATCTGAGGAACTCTCAGATGAAAAACTCTGTTAACACCTTGATCTTGGACTTCTTGCCTCCAGTACTGTGAAAATAAATTTCTGTTTTAAGCCACCCAGTCTATGGTACTTTGTTATGAAAGCCCCAGCAAACCTGCATAGACTCAGAGCATTTTACCCATATAATGTTTGCTTAATCTAATTTAGCAGCTCTGTATAGAGCACTGAAGGAGGCACTTTACCTGGTTTGCATTCAGAGGCCTATAACTACAGCTGCATGAAATCATAGGCACTTTGGTTATGTTCTTATTACAACACAGCATCTTGGTCACTTGAATCTCAAAATAACTGTGTAACATCAGTAAGATGCTTAGGACATTAAAGTTTACACTGATTTAGTGACCTACTTAAAGACACAAAACTGGTAAGTGGCAGAGCCACACAGTTTGAAACAAAGTCTTCTGAACCCTTCACTCTCTAAGAATAGCAGCAAATGTTTATTCAGCACATACTATGTGCCAGCACTATGCTATGTGCTTCACATTCATTACTTTAGTTAGTTCCCACTACAAACCTCAATCTTCATTTTGTATATAAGGAAACAGAGAATTCTACTTACTAAGTAATTTTCCCATGATATAGAGTAAGTGGTGACTTCAGACTTTGAAACCAAGCCACCTCCCTCCAGAGCCTACATATTTAACTACTGCACTTTTATCACCTCTAATTCATCTCAGTCTTCTCTTCATGAACCTTCTCCACATGTCAACTTGGCATGATGTTCAAACTCTTCAGCAAACACTCCAGCTGTTGCTAAACTATCCATCCTCCACATCTTCCACTTTGCGGAGCAGGTACACAGGACCCACCTGTGGAGTATGGAACTTCCTGCCCTCTAAATGCACGGTGACCTGGGGCTTGCCATTTGATGTCAATGACTGACAGTCTCTGATTAAACCATTTCAGAGGCAGAAAGAGATTGATGCTACCGTATTTTTTCACTCTGAGCATTCAGTGGCTTTCCTCCTTGATTCGGGATCACAGCCAATGTGGAAACTGAAATCCTTTCTGACAACGTTTGCTGAATTGCCACAGTGAATTAATCCAGATCCCTGTGGACTGCCTTTCTCTTTGTGCCAGCTTGTCACAGTAGCAGCAGCAAGGAGGGTGACCTAGTGCTTTTAGTCTAGACATAGAGCCATCAGAGGTCCTCAGGTCTCTGGGCAAATTTACAAGCTTTTGAGAGAAGGGCTGCTCTGATAACAAAACCAACACCTGATAATTGACACCCTAAAGATAGAGAGCTCTGCAAAGAAATGTAGAACTGACTACTCTCAGCATGCCATACTATTTCAGCATGTCTACTTTGCTTGGCTTGACAATCTCAGCTTTGTATCTAGACCCCTCTTCCTAAAAGACTAGATTCTTCATCCCCAGAGATGCCCTCCCCCAGATACAGAGAAGGTGACCTTTCTTCCCCCTCCCCTCCACTGCCTTTTAGAGTCTAGAGCTGCAGCAGACCTCATCAGAAACCCCACAAGTTTGGCAGGAAAAATCCTGCAGCTCTCACCACCAAGGCCCACCATACTCAAAACAAACATGTCTAGGAAAAGGTCTGCGAACAAAACCAGCAGACAGATATGGGCTTTGTTACTGAGATCTGTGTCCAGATTTCAGGGGAAAAGAGAGCTGCTACAAAGAGGAAGTGACTGAACAGGGAAGGCATGCATATATATAGGAACCCTATTTAAGACCATGGAGGGTGAAGAGTATCTCTCCTTGAATTTAAAAAATACCCTTCATCTCCCAGAATAAGTAAAATAAAACTAAATGAGGGTCAAGAATCCTTCTCTCTCTGTCTCTCTGTGTCTCTCTCTCAGACACGGACACATACATACATACAAACATACACACAGCCTCTGAAACCACTCATTTCATGTATGGAGTTCTTGGAATGCTGGTTGGTGTGGCAAGATGTGAATTCCTCATAAAATGCAAGCAGCATGTGCAGGAAAGAGCTGCAGACCATTCTACTCAGTCACTTTGGCTGCACTGCAAGCCTAGACTTGAGAACTAAAAATCTATCTCAGATAATTGACATTTATTTGATTGAAACAGCAGGGTGCCCTCCATCACCATGGGAGGAGACCATATGGAAGAACAGTGCGAATAGAGATAATGTTTGTCTACTGAGTGTGCCAATGTGTTTAGAGATTATTCACGGGGCTCTGGGGACTCCAGTATGATAATGTTTCAGCCAAATTAGAATCAGATTAATTGCTCTAATCTAATAGAAAGACAATGTTTATCAAATTATTGCTCTTTTCACCACATGATATTGCAGTGTCATTATTCTTTGGGTTTAAGAAAGTAAATGAAAAGACTCTTGTAGCACATCTGCTAAAAAATTATATGATAGTGCTTTCCCCACTACACATGGGACTGTAATGCAGTTGGCAATTCTGTGAAGTAACTAATAAATTAAAGTAAAAGATCTGTAGTGAATAAATCTGCTGGAGTCCTATAATATCAGTTCATATTTTGATAAGGCAATCTAAAGTCAATTAGTTTTTTCCAGATTTGAGAGGTTTTCTTCTTCATATTATGAAGGAAGTGTTTTCCTCTATAAACAGGAAAGTGCTTTCCTGAAAAACCTTAACTGACTCCTAAAACAAAATTCTAAAACTTCTTTTCAAAATATCAAAATCAGCCCACTTTGCCAACACCCGTAGAGGAAATGGGGCTCTTGTCAACTCATAGCTCATAACCCTCTATGGATTTAGGCTACAGGGTGTGACCACTCTCCCCATAAGGCATAGAGGCCTGCACGTTAGCTTCTCAGCACTCAAAGACTTGCCTATTTCGCTGCCACCCTCTGGCCCATTGTTTGCAGCCCTGAGAATTCTCAGAGGCATCTAACACCAATGAGAGTTCACTTCAGAGAGAAAGACAGTCACAGCGGAGCTAGCAGCCTCACAGAAAGGTGCTAGTAATCAGTCAGTGCTTCCCAACACCTACTAGGCTGCATGCCAAGCTACAGCAGAGAATTTGGAAGGAAGTTAGAGAAGGATCTTTCTGATATCCACATCTCCATGGGGTGCCCTGTTGGTCACTGCAGAGGGAGGAAGGATCAAGTGACACAATTTGTATGCTTGCTCTTGTGTGCACACCAATTACTTCAAAATAACAGCAGTGCAAAGTCCTCAAATGTTCACAGAGCCAGTGGGGAGGTAACTGTCAGGTTTCTGCTGGGCCATGTGCCAAATCCAATCCATCTCCTTTTTCTAACAGTGGAAAATTGTAATGGTGGGGAATTGCAACCCACCCCGCCATTCTTTTGACATTGTTTCTGTTAAGTGCTGACTCTAACATGTAGCTTGAAGAGAACAGCATGTTTGTTTAAGAATCCTAGAAACTAATTTCAAAATATACAGACTCTGACCTTCAAGTATCCCAGCTCCAGGAGATCTGCTGACCTTCCACCATGGAGCCAGGATGACGTGAAGCCAGGATGACTAAACCAGGATGATGAACATCGAGCTTCGCTTGCTTTATTAGAATGGACTGTGCTCAACTGCACGTAGAGAACTTTGCAACCCGCTTCCTTGATATCTTTGCTCTGTTCCCATCTCCCTCCTTATAAAAACCTCTGCCTGCACTGAAGTATGGAAATGGGCTTTGAGACATGATTCCCCCATCTTCCAGGTGGCGGCCCCTGAAAATCAACCACTTTTCTTTACATGAGCACCTGCCTTTTAAGTATTGGCTTTCATAGCAGCAGGCAGTCAGACATCATTTGGCTACATTTCCTTTCAGAGTTAGTGCCCTTTGCAGAAGGATTGTAGAAAATGGGACCAGAAGAAAGATGGAAATTATTTGATTTATCATTAATTCTACATTGATGTGATACTTATAAGAGGAGGCAGAAATCAACCACTCTTTTTTATGGTTGGCTCTTCATAGTTAGTGCTTATAAAACATTGATATTATTAAAGTTGAAGGCCCTTTTAGTTACCTACCCTTCATCTCCCTCCTACAAAAAGTTTGTGACATCCTCCAATTAAAAATAGCAAACACATATAATCACATAGGTTAAACAAAGAATCAAGTTTTGAAGATATATTTTAACTTATACCATTGCTAACTTTTCTTCACTGGTGCCCCAAAGTCATTCTTAGGGCTTGAAATTTTTTTAAAGCATGATTATACTATTATTACTGCATTGGTCTAAACAATAGCCCATATGTCATTAGAGCCCATGTTTATGAGTGTTGAGACAAGGTTAAGCATATGTGAATTGCTTAATATGTGAGTCAATTGCTCTCTGATCTCTCCAAGCTCAAACTCCGCTGTGATTTTCATGTTGCTGCCTCAACAATGGGCTCCCCTGTGTTAAAAAGAGTCATTCTTGAGAAGTAAATGAAGAATATCACAGCTCTATTGATGCCTATGAAAACCATGTATGTTTTCCAAGACAAAGCACAGAGCTGTAGATCTTCATTAATTATAATGCACTGGAACAAAAGCAAATGCAACCACTATAATTAATGATGCAATGCCTATAACCCCCATCTACATGCTTTCATTTCACTATAATTTAACAGCAAGAGCCTCAGAAATTATTTTAATCCTTATTTTTGCTATTCATTTTGGAAAGGTTGTGTGACTCAGTCTGAGGCATATTCACACATTCATTTACATTTTTATTTTCAATGCCTTCATTGTTGAGATTCTTTAAACCTTACCCTGTTATTTAGAACTAAATTTCAAAACTTTTATTGTAAACCAAGTATTTGTAGTAACATCAGTGGAATTCATACAAATATCATGAGCATGATGGGCATATATTTTACCTCCTCAGGTTGGAAAAATACATTTTTAACTGAAACAAAGAATAACTTCAGCAATATATTAAAGTAGTTTTCAACTTGGGTCGACTTATAACAAACAC
The DNA here is from genome assembly GCA_004027475.1 of Anoura caudifer. Lineage (NCBI taxonomy): Eukaryota > Metazoa > Chordata > Mammalia > Chiroptera > Phyllostomidae > Anoura > Anoura caudifer. The sequence continues at coordinate 6,189 of PVKU01010206.1, forward strand.
AGAGGAACAAGCTGCCAATCCACAAATATTTATCTAATGCTTATAATGTATAAATGTTAAAGGAGTGTAAGATGTTGTCCTACACCACAAGTTAGAGAGGCTAAATAAAGAGTAATGAAAATTTTAGGGAACACTATATGCTGATTTAAGTGGTTCTGACTGTAATTACCATAGCAATTTGAGAGAGAGAAACTGATGTTGGATGAAGAGAAAGAATACCTTTATAGAGAAAGTAGGATTTATGTTGTTTTTGAGAGCTAAATGTGATTCCAACAGATGAAGAGAAGGGTAAAAAGAATAGCGAAAGCAAGTAGTACAAGGAAGGAAGAGAGTTAAAGGTCCACATGCTGACTAAGAGAATCTTTAGAGTGATCAGGAACAACACTGCAAAGGCAGTGAGAGAGAAGTAGTCCAAAAGAAATGTCGAAAACAAGCTGATGGACCTAACTCAGGGCAGCAGGCAATGATGGAAGCCATGAGGGGGAGTGACAGCTATGGGAAGTCGGTAGATGAATGGATTGGAGAAAGACACCAAGGAATCAAAGAGAAGGGACAAAGAGTTCAGATTAAGACTTCAGTGAGGATAGTGGCATTGGGCTTTTATACAAGCAAAGTAGGCAACCACATATGCTGCTTATTTTAAGAGGCCCCTTTTCAGAGTGGATGACATCTAAGAGCCTCCATTGTTTCAATGCAAAATTTGATCCTACTGTATGGAAAGTTGAGGACTTGGCAATATGGTGAACTATAATCAGATATTCCTACCTCAAGGGTAGTGAATTTAAAGGTTTTTGTGTTTTGTTTTTTGAGAGAGAACTTTGGTCGAAGGAAAAATGATAGACTGATAGCACTGTGAATTCGAGGGAGCAGGAAACACATATCACTGGGTGCTCAGGGACTAGAACTGTTTGAGTGAGGGTCCCAGAAACAAACTTTATCGGCTTAGTTTTAACCAGGTGACTGTGTGGAAAGTATGGATATATAGATAATGCGAACTATATTTTGAAATAAAAGGACAAAACTAATGTGATTGCAAAAAGGAGATAGGGAATGTAAAACACAACTTCAAAGTTCCTTAGTTACTTAAAGACTGTAATATTACTGGAATCATGAACAGAAATAATGTGGTTATAAAAAAAGGGAACACACTTTAGAGATATGTGAAAGCCTTCACAGTCCCTTCCAAGTACATTTATGCCATAAACGTTTGGAAATTCTAATTGTGGCAAAGGCAAAAGCAAGATTACTAATGCGGGCTTGGAAGTTGTTCAACACAGAAATGATAGCTGAAGTCAAAAGAAGTACATGTGGGAAACGAAAAGTGGAGAACATGGCTTTGGAAAACAGGAAAAAAAAACAAGAATACGGAAGGCATAAGAACTAGCAAAGATATAGAAAAAGAGCATAGGGAGAAAACAGGAAAGCACATTGCTATAGAAGTCAATGAAAAGAGAATTTACTTCATTGAATTTGTTAGGGTAACATTAGATCACATAACCATACAAGTTTCAAATGTACAGCTCAACAAGACATCAACTGCATACTGCATCATGTGCCCATCACCCCAAGCAAAACCTGTTTCCATCCCCATTTCATCCTCCTTGCTCACCTCCACTTACCCCCACCCCTTTCCCTCTGGCTATCACCACACTGTTGTCCATATCTATGTGATATATGTATATGTGTGTGTATCTATATACATATATACATATATATGTTTTTGCACTTAATCGCTGCACTTTCTTTCATCCATGTCCCCAGCTCCCCTCCTCTGTCAGCTGTCAGTCTGTGCCAGATACCAATGCCTCTGTTTCTATTTTGTTCATTAGCTTATTTTATTAATTAGAGTCCATTTATAAGTGAGATCATAAGAGAATGTTTTTTTTTTAAATGGGGAGCAAGCATCAACAAATATCTAAAGGTGTCAAAGTGGATAAGAACTGAGGAAGTTTGTTAGATCTGGAAAGAAAAAGTCATTAGTAATCTTTGAGAAACTCAATGAACTGGGGTAATAAAAACATAAAATAGACATCAAGTGATTAAGTGTTAAGATGTCAGAGGACACAATGGTTTGGGCAGAAAACAGACGGAGAGAAATGGTAAGAAACGGTTTCCCAGAGTATAGGAGGCCTTTGAGACTGAAAGATGGGATGAAGGGAGGAGGATGGACAGTATGCTAAAGTGCAAGCAGAAGACACAAAAATCTTGCGGTTGGCCTCACATTGAACACCTTGCCTTTCCTTCTCTGTATCATTTTCTTTATTCTTCAATCTTCTGTGTAAAAATCCATATGATGCAATGGAAGGTTGGGACCTTAAGAGAGAAGGAGAAAGCAAATCTCATAAAGTATGCTTTGGGTTTATGAGAGATGAAAAGGGCTGATGAGAATAGAAGGTCCAGATTAAAGTTGGACCTCAAATATCTGCCATGATTGGGGTCCACATGGCTCAGTGTGTCCTCTCACAGTACCTGGAGACTTGCCGAAGGGGAAGACAAGGTCCCTGAGGGAATGGTGTGGGGCAGGATTCACTCACTGTAGCATTAACTACGCAAGTGAGGAAATGAAAGATGCAGGAGTGCATGGGACTGCTGCTGCCCACTAGCTACCTCTCTGGTGTGAAGGTGCCCAAAATATTATCCTAAAGAAGGCAATATAGAGTCATTGGTAATACCATGGACTTCGGGGAAAGACAGAACTAGTCGTAGAGTCCAGCTTTACCAATGAAAAAAGTTCATGAAAATTGTTTAACCTCTCTGAAACTGGGCAATAAATGTTCCTAGATTACACTGATGTTGTAGGATCAAGCACTTCAAAAAAGTACCTGGTGTATAGTAAACGTTCAGGGAGCAGCAGCTGGGATTGCCATGGCTGAATTCAGGGAGAGTGTATTTAGGAAAAGAAACAAGTAGCAGATGAGGGAGCTGTTGTCTGAGATGAAAACCTGAAATTCAAATTCTTGGTGGTATCATTTTGGTGAAGTGGATCAGGGATCATAATGGAGTCCTGAGAAGTGAACAATAATAGAAAACATGAGGACTGCAGAAACAGGTGACAACTGGTCAGATCCTTGTGTTTCCTTGGGCTGATTGGCTGTGTCAAATCCAGGTCCACATCTCTGCCAGTAGTATGTCCTGATCTGTGAAGAAGCACAGAATGGAGCAGTGGCCCCAGTATCTTCCTCCAGCCTTTACAAATTATTATCAGCAGCACAGACAGAAGTCCTCCCCTACACACACACCTCACAGATGTTTGATGCTGCCTGTTTAAAAGATAACTCAAAGGAGCAAATATGCTGGATTGGGAAATTTGCAGAAACATCCTGGAGAGCTGGCAGGGTGGAGGGAATGAATAAGGAATGACTTTTCTCAGTGTGTGTGCTGGTATCAAACAGCTGGACACTCACAGTCTGTGAGTCCTCTCTAAAACCTTGCTGACAAAGGCCAAGTTGGGAGAAAGATGAGAATGAAAATAAACTGTTAGCTATTGACTATCCTAGGCCAACATTTCCAGAAGAGGTTTCTGTTGAAAACTAGTTCAGTATGACATTAATATAAATCCCACAAAAGTAAAGCTTCCAAGGTCAGATAGTTTTGAGAACCATTGAATCAGATGAAGTTAAATAGGTTTCTTTAATGTAGAATTTCTCAGAGTCTTTAATATATTAATGTCATACTGTAAATCTCCAAGACAGAGTCTTCATTTCTTAGGCCTCCTTAACCATAAAACATTTTTTTCTCTTGGAGCATCTAAAGGGAACAGTGGGGAAGTCTGTAGCTGAACCCATTGATAGGAACTGGTGTCTGCAGTCACAGAGCCAGTGCCCTCATCTACTCTTGAAGGGCAAAAATCAGTGGGCATAAACCCAATACAGTCAATGGGAAATTTTTCTTTATTCTTAGGACAGATAGACAGAGTAAACTCTGAGGACCTTCCAAGATATGTCAGACCAACTGATCACCATATACTCTTATTGATCAACAGGGGATGAAGGATGGTTACCGAAAAGACCCAGGAAGCCTCCTTAGGGCAAACAGAAACTATACTGATACTCATCTAGCAGTAAGCATTCAATCCTCACACAATCTTAGGCTCACCCAAGATAGGAACTACTATTCCTATTTATACCTGTAGATTAAAAACAAATTGAGGTTCACTTAAGTTAAGGCAGTTTTCCAAGACAGTTAAGCTTATACTTGGAAAAACCAGGACTCAAGCCAAAGTCTTTTAATTTTAAGAGCAGTGATTTTTCCACAACACTAAAAAAAACCAGTTTGAAGATAAGATAGTGTTTTTACATTTTTTATAAGTGACAGTTGAGATTCTGGAAGGGTGGGAAATAATAGGAAGGTAATTTCCTCTGCAGATGGTGGCAAAGTGTAGGGGGGTTTATCCGTGGGTTCTGGCATCAGATACTAGAATGGCTATACCTTGTCTATTGACAGGTGTTTTCTCTAGGAGAGGAAGGAATATATTTTCCAGAGACTGAAAGACTAAGACTAAAAATAAAGGGGAAAAACAAATTCCATGTGAAATAATAAATAGTAATGTTGAAGGACAGAAAGCATTAAAAAAGGGGAAAAAAAAAAGAAAAATGCCAGAGTTGGCCAGCAATGTACATGGGAAAATAATATGTAAATATAGGCTAGAAACAAGATTTATATCTTCTTTGTCTGAATAGCAAGGCCCAGGGTATTGGATAATACAGTGTTTATCAGTGAGCAGTTTAAAGGCTTACATATTTGTGGAAGACACAAACTTTGAAACACAATCAAAGTTCTCAAGTTGTAAAATGATTACTAGATCTAAAAAATAAAACCTAATAGGAAAGAAATGTAATATAATGGACTTGTGTCCAAAAGAATCAGCAAATTCATGATGGGGATACATATCTAAGTAGCAATGATTTTAGTTTGCAACACACTCTATGTGAGTCAACAGCACAAACTAGCCACAAAAAAAGCTCTTAGGGATTGCATTTATCACAGTAATTAACACTATATACTGCTAAAAATCATAGCATTTAAAATAATAAAATTATGATTTGCAATTATGCCAAGCCTGGTGAAGGGATGAACAGCTACTCTGCATAGCTCTGCACCCGGTGGTAAGTAGGACCCAGAGTTGCTTTTACCTTGTGGCTATGTCATCTGGAGCACGTGACTCACAGGGTGGTCATGGAGAATTGCTTGAGATGCTCTTATGAATCAGACCTGCAGGTGGCATCATTTCCATCCATCTCCCATTGGCATGATTTAGTCGCATGACCCCTCTTACAGTCACTGGGCAAGGAAATGTTGATAATTGTATGTTTACTGCATGAGTACTAACAATTTCTGCCACATAAACTCTGGAAATATCTGGCCAAATATAGCATTTAGAACAAATGAGGTTATTGCCATTTTTCTCTGGGACCTAACCAGACCTCACCTGGCACTCAGATATTCAGCATTAGTCATGAGTCTCATATTCTAAGAAAGATGTTAAAACACCAAAATATTACAAGGAGGGCAACAGGAATAGTGAGGGTAATTAAAGTGTCATCATATGGGAAATAGCTATAGTAAATTGAAATGCTTAATCTACTAATGAATCCAAGGAGACACATTGCTTTCTTCAAGCATATGAATGACTGTCATTTGAAAGAATTGTCCAAGTTCTTATTCAAGGCTCCATGGGTAGAATTTGGCAAGTTTTGCGAAAATGTGGTTAGCCAAGGACAAAATGAACTACTTCTAAATGTAATTCTTCCTTTACTGGACATAGTCAAACAGAACTTGGATCAATAGTTGCTGCTCACTGAGATACTCTTGATTGTCATTATTCATAGATTCTCTATTTGTAAATCTGCCTACTCACTAAAAACTATTTGAACCACCAAATCCATATTCAGATGCATTCTTGGACATGAGCAGAGTGGCAGAAAATTCATGCATGTTTCCACCTGAGGTCAAATGAGCTGGCACACTTGTCTTCTTGTTCCAGCTCTCAGACTATACACAAATGTCCTTTTTGCAATCTATTCAGTGCCTTGGTTTCCTTGTTTTTGTGCTTTTTCTTGGTGATTTCACTGCTTAAAATAGCTCTCAAATGTATACATAGTGTGAAAGTGTTCTCTTGTGTTCCTGGGCACAAGACTGTGCCTTTACAGAGAAAATAGGTGTTTTAGATAATATCCATTCAGACATTGTTTTAGTGCTGTTATACATGAATTGAATGTTAGTAAATCAATAATATATATTAAATAAGGTATCTCTAAACAGAAACACATGTAAAACAAAGTTATGTATTGATCAGTTGATTAAGCACTATGAGAGGTTCACAGGAACCTTACTCTTTATTTCCCCTAGGAGCAATGAATGGTTCAGCATTTGCTAATTCAATGTTCATGGTGACTTTGTACAACTACCTTGAATGGTGACATTCAACTCTACAGATTAGGAAAATCATAATAATCTTAGGTGACAATTACTGCACATTTATCAAGTACAAGGAAACACAGGAGGGACTCTGTGGGTAATCCCCTCTTTACTTTCTATAACAACCCCCCGAATCCCATAGTTTAGCCCTTGTACAGATGAGCAAACAGAGACTTCGACCTACCTGAGGTACCAAGATTCAAACTCGGACAGCCTAGCTCCAAAACTGTCAGTCTTAATTTGTACACTATATAGAGTCTCACTAGTTTTCCCACTCTGAAGTGAAAAGATGTTGTAACTTTCCCTGACTCACAAACAACCCCTGCCTGAATCCTTCAGTACCTGTTACCTTGTTTCCTCACCTTCTCTTGAAAATCACATAGTAATACTATGAGAGTATTATTTTGCATTACATATTTAAAGCAGGGAAGAAATATATATTGCTTTGCTTTCCAAGCCTCAGATGCCAACACTCACCAGCCCTTTAATAATTTAGTGATGAGGAGACCAGATGCTGTCAAATAGCTCTCCTTGCTGAACAAAAAAAAAAAAAAAAAAAGCACTCACTGCTTGCTCCACATTACCTCCCTCTGCCCCTAACCCTCCACTGCAGCCAGAAGGAAAGGTAAAGCCTTTCCTCTATGTCCCTGGATCACTGAGGACAATGCTTTCACTATGTCCTGTTGCTTCTTTGTTCTGTGGGCCATAAGCTAAAGGATGGCTCTGTGACTAGGATGTTGAGTAAGCAGAACTCATGAGGTATAATCAGCAAATAACTTTACTTTTGCCTCCCACTATACTTCCAAAATGTATTCAGTGGAGAAAAGTTATTCCACACCCCTGGATGCAGTCTTTGACAATACCATACCTTTTCAGCTCACTGTCAGAGTACAAAATGTTCCCAGTCACAACAGGCCACAAACGTAGGCTCAATTTAGTAATTAGATCACCTTGTCCACTCTTTCCCCTCCTGACTCTGTCTTTTTTTACATTATATTTTATTGTTTATGCTATTACAATTGTCCCAGTCTTTCACCTCTACCCAGCTCCCCAACTCCCTCAGAGAATCCTAACACCGTTGTCCATGTCCATGGGTCATGAGTATATGCTCTTTGGCTACTGTTTTCCCTACACTGTACCTTACATCACCATGACTATTCTGTAACTACCAATATGTATTTCTTTTACGTCACCATTTTCGCCTACTCCCACACCCCCACTCCCATCTGGCAAACATCAAATCCTTCTCTGTATCTGATTCTGTTTCTGTTCTGCTTCTTTGTTTATTTGTTTTTTTAGAATCAGTTGTTGATACACGTTTTTATTGCCATTTATTTTTCATATTTTTGATCTTCTTCTTAAAGAAGACCCTTTAACATTTCATATAATATTGGTTTGGTGAGGATGAACTCCTTTAGTTTTTTTTTTCTTTTCTGGGAAATTCTTTATGTGTCTTTGGATTCTAAATGATAGCTTTGCTGGGTAGAGTAAGCTTAGCTGTAAGTCCTTGCTCTTCATCACTTTGAATATTTCTTGCCCATCCCTTCTAGTCTGCAAAGTTTCTTTTGAGAAATCAGTGGACAATCTTATGGGAAGTCCCTTGTAGGTGACTAACTGCTTTTCTCTTGGTATTTTTAAGATTTTCTTTTGTATTTAACCTTTGGCATTTTAATTATGATGTGTCTTGGTGTGGGCCTCTTTGTATCCATCTTGTTTGGGACTCTGTGCTTCTTGGACATGTAAGTCTATTTCCTTCACCAAGTTAGGGAATTTTTCTGTCATTTTTTCCAAATAGGTTTTCAATTTCTTGCTCTCTCTCTTCTCTTTCCAGCACCCCCATGATACAAATATTGGTATGCTTGAAGTTGTCCAAGAGACTTCTTACACTATCCTCATTTTTTTTTTTTAGTTCTTTTTTCTTCTTGCTGTTCTAATTGGTTGTTCTTAACTTCCTCATATTCCAAATCACTGATTTGATTCTTGGTTTCATCCACTCTACCATTGATTCCCTGTAAATTGTTCTTTATCTCAATTCATGCATCCTTCATTTCTGATTGTATCTTTTTTATGCTATTGAGATCCTCACTAATTTCCTTGAGCATCCTTATAACCAGTGTTTTGAACTCTGCATCTAGTAAATAAGGCATTTACAAACTTTTGGCATCTCTGAGCCACACTGGAAGAAGAGTTGTCTTGGACCACATTAAATACATTTTCACATGTAATCACAACAAAATCTCATAATGTTTTAAGTAAATTTACAATTTTGCATTGATCCACATTCATAGCCATCCTGAGCCATATGAGGCCCATGGGCCAGAGGTAGAACACTCCTGTAGTGGATTGATTATATCCATTTTGTTTAGTTCTTTTTCTGGAGTTTTGTTCTGTTCTTTCATTTGGACCATGTTTCTTTGTCTCCTCTTTTTGGAAGCTTCTCTGTATTGTTTCTATATATTAAGTAGAGCTTCTGCCTACTTCTCCCTGGCTTGACAGAGTAGCCTAATGTAGTAGGTGTCCTGTAGAGTCCAGTGGCACAGCCTCCCCTAATACCCAAGCTAGGTAATCAATGTGAACCCACCATGTGGGCTGTGCACACCCTCCTGTTGTAATTGAGCTGTTGGCAGATTCAAGGTATGCCACCAACTATGTTCTGTCCAGGGTCACTCAGCATAAGCTGCAAAGTGATTTGCAGATTGCTGCAGTTTATGATGGGCTTGGAGGTGCTCAGGTGAAGCTAAGCTATGAATCAAGGCCAGCTGCAGCTAACATCAGGCCTGGGGCAAGTTAGTGAGAGCTACAGGGTTCACTGAAGGCATATGCTGCTTGTTTGAAAGAATTTAGAAAAATCTGAAGCATGATCCAAGACAAGCCATCCATATGGAAAAGCCATTGGAAACTTAAAATAGGGAGGTCTGGAATTCCAAGTGAAACTCACTCAAGTTCACCCTTTGTAAAACAAGGAGCCAGTGGGACACAATGGGCCCCTGCTGATACCCAGCAAGAGTCTGGGTCTGGAAGATGGTGCTAGGTAGCCTTCTTCAGAATCCTGTAATCTCTCAGACCAGGGATCAGCAACTCATATGCCTGAAAGATCCCATCAGGTAAATACATGAATGAGCTGACCCTGTTTTATACTTCCAAAGCCTCATCTCCATCTCACTGTCTGCCATTGCTATAGTGGGGAAAGGTAAGAGAGGGGAAGGGAGGAAGAAAAGCTTTATTTGATTGGTAACATTGCAAGACATCTTCATGCTCACTAAGCCTGTCGAATATTTAAAACCCTTATTTTTGAGGCACATTTGAGAGCTTGGACAAGCATCGCAATCCTCTGTTGCCACTTCTTAAACTCAGGCAATATATTCCAGTCCAACTGGTCATCCAATTCCTTCTGCAGCTGCTAGCACTCCATCAGTGCCCTAAAGCTCTCCCTGCCTGCTGGGGTACCATCATACCTGTAATCAAGTGCTATTGAACAGGATCAAAGACAACCACTACATCAACTCTTTTTCATGCATGACTCACACCTATCATGGGAAATACCCACAAATTCTTTATCTGAACAAATTCAGGAGCTAAAGACTAATCCCAATGTATCAGATACAATTCATTCCTTCAGTTCCAGGGCAGCTGGGCAACCCATCCCTCATATTGTAGATCTCCCGTGCAGAAGGCAAGTGTGTCTGGCTAACTGTAGGGGCACATTTCAATATCTCCAATTAGTTTTGCCAAAGTCCAGAAGAAAGAGGGCAGGCATCCTCTAGTTCTCCCTTGCAGAGAAGGCAAAACTTACAACTTATCCAGCACCTTTCTCCACAGAAATCCTTTACCATCTCCCTGTCTGCAAATATTCCCCCTCTCAACCTGTTTCTGTACTCAAAGTGAGTAAAGGATTAAAGAGTCATAAAACCAGGCTTTAAGCACCTACTTTGAAATTCCAAACAGATGCTCTGTCTCACAACTCATTCTGGTGTCTGGTATTGATCATGTCTTGGTACCTTGGTTAAGATTCCAATTTAACATTATGTATTTCTACACATTACTTTTCCCAAGACATCATTTACATTGTATAACCACTCAAAAATTTGGAAGTCATGGTTCTATGTGCATGCCATTTGCTGAAAGACATTTGCAGCTATACATAGTCATCTTTAAATTTTTAAATTTATTTTGTCTTCTAAACTCACACAACAACAGTAATTGAAAATACTACGAAATGAAGCAATAAACTTTTACATAATTATTTCCTAAAGAGATAACGAAAATTCTTTTCTTCAAAATAGACCTGCAGGCTTACCAAGGGATAAGGTTCCTTGCATACTGGGTACACAGTCTGCAAAATAAACTAGCACAGCTCTTTTATCCAAAATGGCTATTAAATTTCACCTAGGTGGGTACTGTTTTGACAACTCCTATTTCTCAGGGACCAACTCCATTTTTTGTCTTTGTTTCGAGGTTAGAGGTTGGTTCTTAATCTTCATATGCATATATTTAAAAAATAATTTTTCATTAAGACTCAAAAAGGGCATAACTCCTCAAGCAACTTTTAACCTAAAGTCATTTCTCATTTTTGTAATTATTCTTTTTTTTTAATATGCAGTCAGAGCTAATAATTCTTTCCCTTAAATCCTAAGCTTTAATAGGGTCACAAAAAAGCATTTGCCCTGACTCTTATAGAACACAACTACTCTTCTTTCCACACTGAGGTGCTTAAGTCATCTCAGTTATCTCCTTGTGCCCAAAGTACATTATTCTCCAACATAGAGGGCAACGCCTTGGAGTTATCAGAGAACTTCAGAGGGGATCAAGAGACTAATGAGGCTGGACAAGCCTTCAGGAGGCTTAGGGTGGTTGCCTGTTCAGAAGATGTTTAAATAATATTATTTAAAACCAGCTAACTTATTTATTTAAATATGTACATAGTAAATACCTTAGGGGAATACTTAAAGTGTCTAGACACAAAGCCACAAAATATAATCCCAAAGACAAACTGAATTTGAATCTGATCATGTCACTCCCCTCCCATTTAGCACCTTCTGGTTTGCCTCCCAGTATTCAGAGCAGCAGTCTCTGCAATAAGGTATGGGCACCCAAGGGATGAACAAGATAAGCCACTGGAGTGTGGGAGTAAAAAGTTACAACTTCTATTTTTAGATATCTAAAATATAGCAAAGTAGTTAAGGATTTCTAGTATTTAAAATAGGCATTGACTTCAAGAATTTGACAGTGGAGCCCTCAGTCATTCATTTTTTCTTAAGCACATAACAAGTACAGTTTACATGTTCCAGGTGAAACAGATTTACAGGTTATATGGAATACTTTTCACTGGACTAACCATCAAAAACTGGATAAATGGCTTACAGAGATCTTTCAGAGAAGCTGTGGATTACAGAAAATACTAATGATGCCTATAAATAAAAAGAAAATGGCAGGACAAACATTTCTGCCATTCCCAGTTTGAACTCACTGAACCACAAGAGGAGGTGAAAGCAACAGTGCGATAATCAGACTTCTCAGTGAGATGCACTTACTTAAAATAAAAAATAATAAGCACAGAATCCACTCCTTCTAAGTCAAGGTGACACTGTTAAAGAGAGAGAAGGAGAAAATAACTTCTCAGGAAAAAACTCTTTGTTGAAGAGAGCATTTCAAAAACAAGTATTTAGAAACATTTTCCTTGTCATATGATTTTTGTTGCTGGAAATGGTATATACCATATTTAAGAACCAAATCTCGATGCTTAAACTTACAATTTTCTTACCTAGTTAAAAATTTCTGGCCCTGGCTGGTGTAACTCAGTGGATTGAGCACAGGCTGCAAACCAAAGGGTCGCCAGTTCGATTCCCAGTCAGGGCATATGCCTGGGTTGCAAGCCAGGTCCCCAGTAGGCAGCACGTGGGAGGCAACCACACACTGATGTCTCTCTCTCTTTCTCCTTCCCTTCCCCTCTCTCTAAAAATAAATAAATAAAATCTTTAAAAAACATTTCCAAGGAACAGTTTCAGTAGCTGGAACACATTGTGAACAACACATTGTGTAAAATATAAAAACAAAGTGCTTTCAAATCCATTTGCATACTGACAAGCAATTAACATTAGAGAAGATGTAAACATACCAGATAAGTTAAAACAAAAACTTTGGCATAATTGGTGGGTAGTTTTGAAAAATAATTATCATAATTCATAAGTGAAACCAACAACATACTTCTTTCACTTGAATCCATGTATCTTTGTGAGTTATATTCTGCTGCAATATCATTAAAACCACATATAAAAGAAAACAAATCTTGGAATAATACCTTAAAACAATCACATCAGTGTTAAGCCAAGATTTTCAAAAATAATTGAGCATATGAATTAGCATGACTCTCTTTAAAACATCATCATTAGAAGGCAGCCAAAAGGCACTATGAATCATTAATAACTAAAATAAAATTATTTTAAATATTCATTTTACCTTCGGCTTACCTACTTTAAGTTGCTATAGTTGTACATTTTATAATATGTACACTATAGTACTAATATAATGTTATATGTTGATAATTTATGAAAAATAAATATATTTGGAACCAATGCTCAAATTATTTTACTGAGAAAGATGTACAAGCAAAGCATAGATCACAGGCTTGGAAGTTCAAGTTCAGGTTACTGGTTGGCCAAGGTTCCTCTCATTCCACCAGCCTCCTTTCCTGTCAGTTTCCCTTCACTACCCCAGTGACCACCAGCCCCAGGTTTTTGTCAGTCTGACAAGCTCTCTCCTAAACACTTCAAGCTCTCTCATAGCTCTGTGTCTCAGCCTAGAAGGTTTTGTCCTCTTTCATCCATTGCAGAATCCCAACTTTTCCCTTAAGACCTAGACCAAATGTCACCTCTCCTGTGGAAATTTGCTCTACTCACCTAAGCATGTCACCAAGGAAATCTGTTTGTGGGAAAAGCTGATATTAGGAGGTATGATGACTTTGAATCTCAGTTGTGCTGCTTGCAATCTAGATATAAGGAAGTCATTGAAACATGTTGATTTTTAGTTTTATCCTGTGTGAAATGGAAATTCTGCATTACTTTATAGCATAGGTCAACAGATTTTTTTTTTTGTAAATGTCCAGATAGTCAGGTGTGCTGGTCTTTCTTGTAACTCTTCTCCATTATGCCTTTGTAGCATGAAAGTTGCAATAGATAATACATAAACAAATTGATGTGGCTGTGTTCTAATAAAATCCTATTGACAAAAATGATTAATGAGCTGGATTTGGCCTATGGACCATAGTTTGCTAATCCCTGCCTATAGAATTGCAGCAAAGATGGAAATAATGCACATAATATAAAGTACCTGGCATACAGTGGGTACTTAGTTTATTATGTTCTTATAATAATAAGAGAAGTGCCCTGGCTGGTGTGGCTCAGTGGATTGAGTATTGGTCTGCAAACCAAAGGATTGCCAGTTCAATTCCCAGTCAGGGCACATGCCTGGGTTGTAGGCCAGGTCCTCAGTAGGGGCACACAAGAGGCAATCACACATTGATGTTTCTCTCCCTCTCTTTCTCCCTCCCTTCCCCTCTCTCTGAAAATAAATAAAATCTTTAAGAAAAAATAATAAAAGAAGCATCAGTATATAAAAACAAGCACAAATTGGGAGATGGATATTAAACAAATAAACCCACCTCATCTGCCACCAAACCTTACATACTCAGAGTTGAATTGATCACTGTCATCACAGGTCCATAAAACCCTCTTATGATGCCTTCTTTTATTTGCCATGGTTCTATGAATACAGATGGCATTATGAGAGTGCACAGCAATGTTCTGTGGAAATGACACTGCAACCTGGAAATGCGTTAAGGAGTGGTCAGAGAGCCTTGTACGACATGTAAAGGATTGGGGATTTGATTCTAAGTCCCAAAAGGAAGGCTTGAATGTTCTTCAATGACCTCATATCCAACATATAAAAGTTAGTATGATTATTGTTTTTATATAATTATTAATAAAGTAGCAAAAATATTTCATGAAGTATTAATAACTAATAACACCTTTGAAAACAATCCCTCCTTCAAACTCTCCTCTAAACCCCTTTTGATTATACCCTCCCTTTCCTTTTGGAACTGTCTAATGCAGGACACTCAGTTGTCTCAGTCCTAGAGTAAAATATGTGGCCCAGGTGGGGCATGAGACACTCTCCACACTTCTGAGCAGGACACACCATAACAGCAAACACTGGGACAAAGCATCATTACTTAAGCTTAATGAGGGCCCGCAGCCTCTACAGCATGAGAAGCTGACCTGGGCACAGAGGTCAATGTGGCCAATGAAGCACGGGCAGCAGTGGTGGTGGCATTCTGCCCCATACAACTTCTTTACAAGCAAGTAGTGGAGCTCAAGAGGGCTCAGCTCGTGGAGCACATGGTGTTGCATGTCCTCTCACATGAGACACTACCCTGACCTCTCCAAATCAGGTATTTACAGAACTAATTGGCTAGATCCTTGGAGGGGAGAGCAAGGGGTCTTGTGGAAGCAGGTGAAACTCGAGCCATGAAACTGGTTAATAGAACCATCATATTTTAGTCCCATTAGTATGGGACTAAAGACAAACATTGGGATTAAGGGACAGAAAGAGGACAAAGAAAGAAAAACAAAGATAAAGGATGAGGAGAGAAAGGAAAAGGCTTGAGGAGACACAAAGGAGAGGAATACTGTGGTCCTCTCTGCTGGAGTGTTACTAAGGAGGGAAGAGTAACAAAGATGTATTCTTGTGGTATGGGGGGGGGGGAAGGCCCACCCACAGAGCCCCACCTATCGGCCACGGATGAGAATAAGTCTACCAAGACATGATCTGGTTAGGGAGGAGAGGTGGCAGATCTCTCAAAGGAGAAGGGCCAAGAGCCTCTTCCTCAATGGCTTTTATTAAGTTCATCTTACACAGGAATACAGGTAAAGCTCATTAATCATTGTCAGGCAGTAAGGATTAAACAATAGATAACATACAAAGAACTCTGAGGGCTTATTCTGAATCAGGGTCTATTAGCTAAAAGGCTACAAAACTTTTAAACTAACTCATTTCCTGCTCAGACCCTTATTGTTTAGTTGAGAGCATTCTTAGCAAAGCAAGTTTCACAGGACTTTATATAGTCTTTCTTAGGCCTGATCACCCAGGGAGCCCGCCTATCCAGCACTGAGCTGCACCACCCTCTGTCATTGTTTCAGGCTTAAGTGGAGCAGAGTCAGCAAGGCAGCAAAGAGATAAGGAAACTTCTCCCAGACTAATGAGGACACAGGCTACATCAGGATAGCCAGGGGATGAGGGTCCATCACCCCCTTTTGCTGTAGCCCCCTGAGTCCTTCCTTGAGGGCCTTCCACATGATCGTGCCTGTCTTAGGCAACCCCTCCCTTGAGGGAATCTTAACCTGTCATTGGCTAACCGACCAAGCATTGGGGGCCAGTTATGGATGAAGCAGAAACAACGCTCCTGCCAAGGAGATAAGCTTCGTCTCCTTAGTGGCTCACAGTCCAAAGGTCACTCACCCAGCCTTAGCCATGGGGGGGTTACAGTTTCTGAAACCAGGCAGGGCGGTTCCCAACAGTGGTGCACAAAAAAATATATATACTTGGTCTTTATCCCTATTCCTGGCACAGAGCTCCTAAAATCCTTGGATTTTCTTAAGTTATGAGAGCAATAAAAGTGTGTTCTGTTGTCAATGAAGTGACTCTTAAAAAGCCCATAGGTAACTTAAAGAAAAGCCAGTTGCCACTGGGACCCATCATGAATGAAGGATTGAGACGTTTAGTCCCACCTCCCTGATTTCTGGAGAGCAGAGAGGACCTGGTGGTTGAATCCATCACCAGTGGCCAATAATGTAATCAATCATCAAGTAATGAAGCACAGGAGACAACCGGGGCTTGAAACTAGCATCTGAATTGGAGTGTATTCTTATGGGACTGAGCTGTTAACCTGTGGGATATGATGCTATCTCTGGGTAGACAGTGTCAGAACTGAGTTGATTGGTGGGATACTCAGCTGGTGTCGGACAATTGCTGGTGGTGTGAGGGAAACCCCCATTTATTGGAATTGGGTGCAGAACTCCTTAAAAGGAAAAATACAGTGACATGGAATACCAAGAAATAAAACCCATAGAGGAGACAAAAGCAGAAACCAAAAGTGGCAGATGAAGATGGACAGACAGAGCTTGAGGGAAACAAAATAAGCTCTATAGATTTCTGAAGTGCATTTATCAAGATAAATTGCTTTTGTCACATCCTGCTGTTTGTGAACAGGAGTGAGTTGCTGCTTCTTATCACTGACCTTTACAATTCTGATTAGCTACTCAGCAATTAACTAGTATTCCACAGAGAGTTTTAACACTAGAGTTGTACACTAGAGGAGGTAGCCACAACTGGCCCTGGGGTGGAGGAAGAGCGGAGAGGACCTGCTGAAAAGGAAATTACCACACTGGCTGTAGAACAGTCATGTGTCATAGGCTTCTTGCCTATAGTTCTAAAAATAATAATCATACCATACAATTATTAAATTTAAGAATTACTTTCTATTATTTGCAACAGAGCAGCTGCTTTCCTGCACTTGCTATACTACAAATGTAAGACAGAGTTGGGTTAAGTTACACACCAAATATCACACAGACTATTGGGACACGAAGGGGGAAGTGAACGCCTACCTCTTAGCCCAGAGCCACAGGCCCTTTCTTGCCCACCTCATCTCCTCAGTAACCAGGGAGGAAGCCACTTTCCTGGACATCAGCCTGGAAATGTTTGTTCTTCTGAACCTTCATTTCAGAACACCTTCCCTGACTCTGGCTTTAGGCAATGACATTAGCAGATAGTTCCTCCAACACAAAGACCTTGGCAACCTTTTCAAGCACCATTCTCCCACACCTCCCTCCCACCACACACATATACACGAGAGCAAGATGAATTTAAGGCAGAGACTACACAAAAAGCTTCAACCCAGGGGTGAACACGGAGTCTTCAGTCACTCACTCCACTCGTCCTCCTCCAGCACTATCAGACTGAAAATACCCAATAACGAGCCCACAGGACATCGTCCTCCTCACCCCTCAGAGACTGAACAGTTACACTATGTAAGAAAAGTGTAGTTCCAGGGTAATGCTGCATAAATGTCCTAAATATGGAGTCACCACATAATTATCCTAATTATTAACTGAGATGAATTATACATTTATCCTATCAATAACAAGGGAAACCTGAATTTTTGTCTTTATCCATACAGATACACCATAGTCCCTTTGTGTAAGTTTCTTTAAGGATAAAAAAATGTAAAGAAATACAGAAATTAAGGCTACAGTCAATATTTGTTCAGGTCAAAGAACAATGCTAATACAATAGCTCTGAAACTGGGATAGCCAGGAGATGAAATTCACAGAACTGCAGTAGAAAATGTGAATGAACTTAGAGCCCAAGTGAGAGGCATGTCATATAAGCTGACACCAGAGCACCAAACAAGATTACTGCCCCTCTTTGTAGACATAATTCTGAAACAGCTGAGCCAAGTGTGATTTTTTTACTAAGTCCTCATGGAATGCAGCTTGGATCAGCACTCAATCTGGAAAACGAGACCCCCCCCACCCCCAAAAAGCTATTGGTTACTATTTAACATCCCTGAAAAGTAAATAAAATCTTGTGCTTGATCTCATTTTCACAAGAGTGGGGATGCAAATGAGTTCATGTAAATGGGAACTGGACTGGCAAAGCCAAGTTGAGCCAGGAGGCTGAATCACTGGCCCTCACAGTCAGGTACCAAAGCCACGCCCCAAGAAACACAAGGGACTAAAGATACCATAAGGTATGTACTTGCCCTCAATCTAGTTTCCCAGGTAGAAATGAAACCTGTGTCAGAAGGTAGAGATGGAAACATCAATAGAACATATAAGATCCTTAAGATGCGGGGAAAAAACAGGAAGTGTGTATATGGAGGTGGTGGCGTGGACATAGTTCTTACATATGTGTTATCTTAAACACAGCATGGAGAGGCTTCACCTAGCTTCCTGGAACAAAACATGGCCAGTTGGATTACTCTGTCCTTGGCCCCGTCATAAGTAGAAAGATTACAGAAATGAGTGGTGTCAGGTCTCCCTTCTGCATTGGAGGGCCATAGGATTTATACTTTAGCTTATTACTCCTCATAACAGCTGTATGAAGTAAGCACTATTAATAGCTCCATTGTACATAAGAGAAAAGCCGGGCTTCAAGAGGTTAAGCAGCTTACCCAAGATATTATGCAGCTAGTAAGTGGCAGGTAGCAGACAAAAATGCAGATGTGTCTAATTCCAAACCATGTTTTGTAATTTCTGCCCATGCTGTCACACAACAGCTCTCCTCCAATGAGGGACAATAATGAGGGTATATTTGATCACTGAGCTTTGATGAGTATGAGACCCACTGTATTTCCTGATTACAGTGACACAGATTTTGTTGTAACAATGGATTGCTTTTTCTTTGTTCCTAAAAGGGAAAATTCTCTTATCTTCCACTACACACCTCAGCACTTCTGACACTAAATATGAGGGCTTTCTATACCAAGCAGTTCTGACACTGTCTGGAATTAGCACTGATCCCGCAGATTAAGGGTCCAGTCCCACAAAACTGCCAATTGTTTTGTTCCAATTGTCACCTGAGCTTCTCACTGACCTGTTATAAATTGGAGGTGCCCAAACACCCCCACTCAGGTTTGTTCATTTGCTAGAGAAGCTCACAGAACTCAGGAATGTCCTTTACTTTCTATTATTGCATGTTTATTACAGAAGATACAACTCAAGAACAGCCAAATAGAAGAATAGAAGAAACACCTATAAGACCATGGGGGGGGAGGGCATGTACTGGTATGTGCACAGATGTTCTATGTTCTCTGGATGCTCCAGAGAACACAAGCACCTTCATGTTTTCACCAATCTGGAGGCTCTCCAAACACCTTTAGTTACAATTTTTATGGAGGTTTTATTACATAGTTATAATTAATTCATCATTAGGCACTGGTGATTAACTCAACTCCCAGTTTCTCTCCCCACCCTAGATAGAGGAGGGGCATGGGGGGAAGAATGAAAGTTCCAAACTTTTAATAACAAGGTTGATTCCCCTGGAAACCAGCTCCCATGCCAAGGTTACATTGAAGTGCCCCAGCCACCAGTCATCTCATTAACATATAAAAAGACACTTGTCACCTAAGAGATTCCAAGAGTTTTAGTAGCTATAGGCCAGGAAATGAGGGAAGAGACCAAATACATATTTCTTATTATGTTACAGTTTCTTTGTTTTGCCAAAAATCTATGGTGTTGGGCAAAGTTAATGCATAATAAATTGTCTTTAGTAATCAAGTCCTTGACCTAAAGGAGCCTTGGGTTAATACACAACGGATTTAGGCTGGGAGTTCTCATGATTAAGATTCCCCTTGCAAGAAACTAAGTCAGCACATGGACATCACTGTTAGTGAAAATCACATTGTGAACAGTTTTATGAGACCTCTGAACACAATCGAGTTGATTGACTTAAAAAATAAAGATTTGCCAGACACATGTCCTTGGCAATTCACAGCACCTTGAAAGAAGAGTATCCTCTCCCAGAATCACTGACATAACCTTTGCTTTAACAGTCCAAGTATATGGTTTCTATCCACAATTACAGACTCTCAGACACCCACATACTCCACATCTACGTCTCTGGAAGAAAAAAACCTTCCTTTTAAATTGATTTGCCCTTTGTCATTGTCACAGATATGTCTTCCCTATTTTGACAGGCAGTTGTAATTCTATTAGCAGCCAATCAACTCCCTTGCGAAATCGATCTGTGCTGGGCTGGCAGCGTCTTCTTAAACTGGCTGATTTATTGCTTCTGTGTGTTTTTAGTAAGAGAAAGCACGTGCATGCTCACAAGTGAGCTAAAGAGTCAAGGGGTGGGAGAGGAAAAGAGACACTCCTCTGTCACCATGGAGTATAAAGTATCTAAACAATGTTTGAAAACAAATTATTGTTAGTCTCGCTGTTAGCTGTCTCCATGACAGGTGAGCTGTGACCTTTTGTCAGCAGCCTAGCTGAGATGCCTGCTGATGCCAGTGGTGTAAATGACTGTCAATGTTCCTCATTAATTTATCTTGCTGTTTCATGTATAAACTAGAACTTGCTCACCTCCAATGTCCTCGAGGTCATCCTATCACGTTTGACCAATTTTGCTCTTGCATGTTGCATCTCCATTAACCAGAGCACTTGGGAGTAACTGCTTCCAGGTGCCCCAATCTTGCCCATTGAAAGGAAAACACGCAAGTCAGTTTGCAGAAGATCACAGTTTACTAGAGGTCAGAGACAGAAATCACTACTGCATTTTGTTTAAAGAACCATACCAGGAAAGAAAGAAGGGAAGGAGAGGGGAAGGGAGGGGAGGGGAGGGGGAGGGTGGGGAGGATAGCTAGGAAGGGAAAGGAATGGAAGCTTAATAAATACCCTAGTCTTAAAATTCCATCCCAAGATTCACAATGGAATTAATCAACACTAAATTAGTGTGTGTAAAGAGCAGGCAAGCTGAAATAAGTTGATATTCCAGGTACTAAAGAACAAATCATTGCACAGTCACATACCTTTTCAGACTGAAAATTATTCTAAATATCCTCATGTTAACTCCATGAACATAAATATGAATATTAACATCTCACGAGTACCATTTGTAATTTTTTCCTATATAGGTATAGCAGAAAGACTAATTTTAAGCAGAAGTATTACTACAAAATACAGTTAAGTAGGCCTATTCCACTTTTGCATACTTTCTTCTCCAGTTATATATCCCCTATATCTTCAGAGGTTTCCATAAAGCTGCTCAATTCATCCTTACCTTCTAGCATAACAATGGATCTTTCTCCATCTTCTCTCCCCAAACCTTTTCAGATGTCAGGCCAGCAAAGTGATAAAGTAAGGTTTACATGAAGGATGGACTACTAACATAATTTAAGGTATTTACTCTCCCAGTAAGATTATGCATTTTAACTGGGAATTTTCATAGACATAATACTTTAACCCAAAAAGAGATAAATGGTGAGAACTCTGGGCACCAGTGAAGACAGATTGGTGGATGAGGGATATTTCTAGCAGGTGTACCTTTCAACAACCGTCAGATGATACTAACGTGGTGCTGGTCCTAAACCACAAACAATAATTCTACTGGCCTACGGAGACCTGTGAAATCTGATAGCCCTGTGGTGTGCCATGCTGTATTATGTCAACTTGGCTAAACTAGGAATCCTTAAGGTTCTAGTTTTAAGCTTGCCAGAAGAATTTGTGCAAGATTTGGAAGAGAGAAGTGAAGCAGCAGCCTTTACTCTTAGGTGATCAGTCACACATGGTAGCCTGGTAGGTCCCAGCTCATCCTCAGTCTCCTCAGCTCTGTGTCCAGCTCTTCTTGACAAGTGATGGCCCAGCTGGTCAACAGTGGTACCAGGAAAAACACCAGCTACTCAGCTGTGGACTTTAAGTGGTAGTAGCCACACAAAAGCAACAGCTTTCTAAAGACCTTTCCATGGTTCCACCTTGGAACTAGATCAGCTTGCCTTCTAATATCAGGCAATGTAGACTTTCCTGCAAGCTCTGACTTACTCGTCTTGGCCAGTACTTCAGGCATGCTGGTTAGTAACTCCTTCTCAGATACTCCAACTCCTCTTTAGGACTGCATTTCCCCAGTTTCTCCCACATTTATGTGTGGTCTCATTCCTGTAAGAGATCTCCTATTTCCATAATACTCATAGAACTGCTTCCTAACTAAGCCCTGACTGATGCAACCTGCAGACCACTTTCACAGAGGCCAGTCCTACTCCACAAAGGGCTGTGCATTTGTGCATGATGCACAGCCACAAGTGATTGCCTGTTACCAAGTGTCATGATCAAACTTAAACCCACATTATCTGTCTGAGCTTCTGATTTGTGTCGTGGTAGATGTAATTTATAATTCATATTTAAAAATTGTTTATCATTTTGAGAGTTGAGACTGATTTTCAGCATGGGCTCTCTATGCATCAGCTAAATTAATGAGGTATGCAGATTCAAGTTTCAAAAAACATATTACTAATGAGGTGATCATCAACAACCATCTTGAAATCCCAAGCTAAATAGATCATGTTATACCATATATCCTCTTAAGTAAGGGTACTTGGTCATGAATATTTAAAATTTCTGATCAATAATAGTCCTAAGTCAGAGGTTTCAATGCTCTAGATTTCAGGACACAGAGCACTCAGGACAAATGCGGACACCAAAGTGTGCCCTACATGCGATTTCAAACAAGCTGTGGCAGGGAGTGGGGAGGTGAATAAATAGGAGAGGGGATTCCTTTGCTTTGCTTTCTTGTGGTAAGGACACTTAACAGGAGATTTACCCTCTTAACAGGTTTTTAAGTGTACAATACAGTATTGTTATCTGTAAGCACAAAGTTGTACAGAAGATCTCTAGAACTTATTTATCTTGCATAACTCAGAAGCACAGGCCACAAAGATCTGATCACACCCCCACTAAAACCAGTGTCGAATGTACTGCCTCCAGGTGTTACGATTACAGAGTTTAATCAATCAGGTATTGACACTGATGTTAATTGGAATTAAGAATATCATTTTGAGTTGTTCAAGTCTAAGACCACTAAAATCATGTCTTGTCAAAGTCCACTAAAATCATGTCTTGTCAACTCTTCCACATATAAGTGTATTAGTCTCCTAGGGCTGCCATAACAAAATACCACAGACTGATAGCTCAAATAACAGAAATTTATTTTCTCACAGTTCTGGAGGCTGGAAGTCCAATATCAAGGTACTAGCAGGGTTGGTTTCTGCTCAGTCCTCTCTCCTTGGCTCTCAGTGTCCTTGCCTTCTTCTCCTTGTGTCTTCAAAATACCCTTTCTCTGTGTGCAAGTCTACCTGATGTCTCTTCCTCTTCTTATAACAACATCACCAATCATATTGGATTAGGGTCCCACCCTATAACCTCTTCAGAGACCCTACCCCCAGTGCAGTCACATTGGGGGTTAAAGGTTCAATATATGAATTTGGGAGGAAAGGGAAGGGAGGACACAATTCAATCTATAACAATAAGGAGTACTGGCAAAAAGAAAATTGACTTGACTCATTTTTCAGATGTCCATGGCTCATTGGAGTCATATCTAGTATGTGTATGCCACGCAGACATGCTATCCATTCATAAATGCTAAACAGGTGCAATATTAAAATTTGATATGATATCCATAGATACTGATTTCTAATTACTTACTTAAACTGATATGTTTGTGATGAAGAAAGAAGGGGCTTAAGAAAAGAGGATGGAGACTGATGCAGTAGGAACCAAATGGGAGATTTTCAAACAAAAGCAGAAAATAAGGCACTGGGTGGTAAGCAGATGGAATGGGGGTACCAATAAATAGATAATAAGGAAGGCCTGGAGATGTAGAAAAAGAAAGAAACAGGGTAAGGGGTGCACATGTGTGTGAGCATGCTGATTATGAAGCATAAAGACCAGCGGAACTGGGAGGCGAACATTGAAAAGGATAGACTACTCAGCATATAAATGCTGCCTTTAGGTCTGACACTCACAACTGGGCCAATCAGATCTGGGCAGGGCTAGGTCCCCATATTGCCATGGAAAGGTGACTGCTCACAAAAAATCTATGAAGGTGACAGGTGATCTATCATCTCTCTGAAAGAGAACCTGTTTCTGGCACTAAACATGCATGATAACAAATTGGGACTCCAGAAGGGACAAACAAACTTCTTTCATGAATTTTATCCCATGTACTGTACAAATTGAAGAGAAAAAATCAAAGAAATACATCAATATACACCATACTCTAAAAACTGTAGCTACAATATTTTCTTCCGAGTGGACTATCTTTTAAAATCCCATCTTTAAAATCTTTGAAGCTAAAAAATAACTTTTATATGCACAGCTTTTCTTGTTTCTCATTAATACCAAGTGTTACTAGAATGCTCAAAATTGCACAAGCCATATAGATAAGCACAATATCTGCCTTTGAAAAGGCAAAAGCATTTTTCAGAACAGAACTAAATAACACAAATAAAAGGAGGAGATTTCTCTGAAGTTGCTCAGATGTCAGATTACATCTGCAAAATCAAAATTACATCACAATATTCTTGAATGATTTTTAATTTGCTTTAAGCCAAATAAACATGAATAATGAGAAAGAAATTTCAACCTAGAAGCTGATAACATCATAAACCATATACAGGATACTTGATTGCTTTCGGTCATAAAATTTCACCATAAAATCACACCTGCATGAAAAAAAGTTTCTGCCATTTTCTGTCTTTTCCCCTAAAAGTAGCCATCCCAGCCAAAGGACATTTGGTTCGATGCCTGGGACTATCAGTTATTAGGGCTTCTCACAAGTAAGAAATCATTCAAATATATTTCCTGCACCCTTCCAAAACTATAAATAAAAATTTTACATTAGCATCTACTGAATAAAAGAATTTGGGCCTAAATGGAAGCAGTCAGGATTTAGGTTAGAAATAAATATTTTTATGATATTATTTCTAGGTAACAAACTAGAGCCCCCCTCTCTGAAACCATTTGAAAACAAGATGTGTTTTTCTCCAAGATCCTGTAAATCAAGAGCTCAGATAATTGTAGGACTTTGTATATAACAACAATTATAACAAAGATTGTATTTATTCACTGCTCTATTGATTATCAAATCCAATTCAACAATTAAAAAAGCAACATAAGGGGACTCAGTCCTCATTCTCATTCTTCCATGAAATATGAATACTTTCACATCTTTATCACCATTTTCCCATTAAACAAAATTACCTATGAACATGATAAATAACAAGCTTGGTAATAGAAATCCAAGAATAATAGAAAGATGTCTGGACTTTGGGTCAAGAGACCTGGACTCCACTTTCAACACCATTTTATTAGCTGTGATCTCTTAAAAAAAAAAAAAAAAAAGTGGCGCACAGCACGCTCAGGGCCAAGGGCACTGGCCACTGGAAGCAGACTCTCCACGAGGAGGAGGGGTCAAGTGGGAAGGCAACAGCAGTCCCACAGCACTGTAGCTCCCAAGCCCTTGATTCCCTGAGCCCCCAACGACAGGTGTGCCTGGGGGTCTCTCCAAGCTGCATCCCTCACCAGTGAAAGCCTTGGTTAAGGTGGATCCTGAGGTGTGGAAATTTTTCTAGAGACTATTTGCAAAAGATGCCTACTGCTCTGCTCAACAAGCAGAGAAGAAAATCTCTCCCTCCAGGGGAGAGATTTGGATAATACAATAGAAGCTGCGCAAGAATTTGCTTTTCTGGAAGATACTTTGAATTGATGGCTGAGCTGCGCACTTTTGTGAGCCTTCAACTTGTATTCTTCAGCTAAGTCCTCTGCAAGCCTCAGCTTTAAATATACTTTTCCCATTCTAACTTCACCTAAGCTGGAATAAACAGAGATCTCACCTGTGATTTTTTTCTCTACAAGGTCTTCCACTGCTGTTGTCTTCCACTTTCTGCCTGGATGCAGCTGTTGCTGCTTGAGGAAAAGAGAAAGAAAATGATTTGTGTAGGCTGCTTAATGAATGATAGAGACCAGAATAAAGGCCCATGATCAACCAGTTTGTTCCATAGTCTTGCCTTTGTTTTTGCCACCATGACTGGAGAGCTACCAGTCACAGTCACAGACCTTCCTGATGTTCCCTGACAACCATTCTAAATCTCAGCTTTTATTTATTTATTTGTCCTTCATTTTTCCAACACGTCATCAGAATCAGGTTCCAGAATTTACTGGATATACTACTTAAGGCCTTCATAAGTTCAAATAAATATAATCCTAGATTTAAAACTAATTAAAACTTTGCAGGCAAGAAAGGGCTGGAAAGAAGTATTAAAAGTCATCAAGGCAACGACCTACATCCAAGATTACTCTATCCAGCAAAGCCATCATTTAGAATGGAAGGGCAGATAAAGTGCTTCTCAGATAAGGTCAAGTTAAAGGAGTTCATAATCATCAAGCCCTTATTACATGAAATGTTAAAGGGACTTATCTAAGAAAAATATCAAAACTATGAACAGTGAAATGACAACAAACTCACAACTATCAACAACTGAACCTAAAAAATAAAAACAAACTAAGCAAACAATAGAACAGGAACAGAATCATAGAAATGGAGATCACAAGGAGTGTTAGCAGGGATAGGGTAGGGGAAGGGGAGGTGGGAGAAAAGGTACAGGGAATAAGAAGCACAATTACCAGCTACAAAATAGACAGGGGGAGGTTAAGAATAGCATAGGAAATTGACAAACCAAAGAACTTATATGTACAACCCATAGACATGAACTAAGGGGGTGGGATTGCTGGAAGAATGGGGGTACTGGTTGGAGGTGAATAAAGGAGAGGAAAAAATGGAACTGTAATAGCATAATCAATAAAATACACTCTAAAAAATGACCTTAAATTTAAGAGCTGAAGAGGAATAAATGAACATAGTTACTGTACTAATGCAAAATTTTTTTTCTGAAATATTTATGTTTTATTAAAATGTTGACTTTTTAAAATACTGGGTGTTAGGAGTGAATTCAATTTAAAAAGTTCAAACAGTTATTTATAATCATGCCTTACCTGCGCTTGATACTTACTACTCAAATGTATATGGCACTGATTCCTTTTATAAAGGAACTAATCAGTGCATAGCAAAAGCTATCAAGTCATAAAGTTGTGGCTTAATAAGTTCAAATCTTTGTTTTGTGGGTGTATTAAACAAGACACACCTGCACTAATTAGCTTAGGTATTGTGTTACGCTTGTGGTGGCCCTCTCTTTAAAACACAGATAATGGAGATATGACTTCACTTGTTCCATTTCCTAGATTAAAGTTTCCAAAAGTTATTTATAAGTCAATTGCATGCTAAGCCAACCAATAAACATATATGGAAGACCTAATTTTAGGATTAAATATGTTCAGAATACCAAATCCCTTTCTAACAAGACACCTACCCAGGGCTATCATTACTTCCTTTGGATATCATGAGATAAGGTAAGGTTTGGGTATAAATAAGAGATTAAAATAGGAGAGCCAGATTAAAATACCACAGGCAGGCAAGGTAAATTAACAAATCAAATCAAGTTGATAGCACATGCCTGCTCATTAGAAAGTAGTGTCTACTCACTTCCATATCAGGTTGCTCTAAAGAAATGACAACTCAGCATCACTACAGTTTCTTATTAAGCAAGAGAAGAAGAAATCCAGGTTTATCTGTGAAATCTTCCAATTTTAAATGTCTGTTGAATGAATGATACAACTAAAGAGTAATTGGGGCCTATAGTCCCAGCTGGCTCTAGTTACAGCAGGTCACACATTGAAGGTCATAGCTTAGAGATAGGTCTTATTTCACTTATGCAGTGTTTTTGAAAACATTGAGCTACTGCTTCATTCTAGGAACTGAGCTAGGAAAAAGATTGGTAAGGGTTTTAAGGATACATCCCTCTGGTCACCCTCCTGAATAAAGGTCACAGAGGAAACCGGGAGGTCCTATCAGACAAGCAAAAGGAGGACTAGTGTATGCCATGGCATGGAAGTCAAGGGACCATAACATTCCAGTGATATAAGGACTAAACAATATTGTTAAAGTTGAAAACTAGGAAGATATAAGTGATTTCAGGAGAGATATTTTGATAAGTGCTAGGGACACAAGTACAAGAACATAAAGTAGAAACACAAATGTGAGAAGAGGAATTAAAGGCAGCGAATATGGACCAATCTTTTCAGAAGTTTAAATAATAAGGAGAGGAAATAGATTATATAATAGTATAGCATAACATGAGGGAAAATTTATTTTAAGAATGTTTAAGAATTATAAAAACACAGTTTTATGTGGATAGCATTTTAGTCTAAGGGGCAGCCATCAGAAGAATTTTTCCCTGGAAAAGAAACTAGGGAATAACATACCTATTTGAAACAGTTTATTTTAAAATATCTTCTGAGATAAAGACTTCCAACTTTAGAGGATAAGGACAGTTACTTGAATCCAACTCTCCTCACATAAGCTCTTCAAAAACAGAACAAACAAAAAAAATGTAAAATTAATAAGGAGCACAAATAAAACCACACATAATCCTTCAACATGACTAAGAAATGGAATATCCTGAATTTAACATTACCATAAATAGAGAAATAAACACAACATTCCAACAAAACTCCCAGCATTACTTCAAGCTTGTTGTATTATAGAAAGGGAAAAGGGAAGCATCAGAGACTCACTGAAAAAGAGGAGAGGAGAAGAGAGGACAAAGATTAGGCACAAACCAAATTAACCCCAAAAGAAGAAAGTCCAACACTAAGTGCCAGAATCCTACAAACCGGACTTAGTAGTATACAGCACCAGCTACAGGGAAGGGGCTGAAAAGGAAGAATAGAAAGTAATGATGTTCAAGAATTGTTTCTGGGTAAGAATCATGTTAAATAAAGAATGGTGCTTCTGGGGGGCATGACACCTTGTTTCTCAAAGTGAAATAAAGAAGAAAAAATTTATCATAAATAAGTGCTGGATTTTATTAAATGTTCTTTCTGCATCTATTTATATATCATGGAATTTTTATCCTCCATTTTGTTTATATGATATTTATTGACTTGCAAATATTATACCAACCTTGCATGCTCAGAATAAAACCTACTTGATCATGGTATATTATCTTTTTAATGTATTGCTTAATCTGGTTTGCTAATATTTTGTTGATGATCTTAGCATCTGTGTTCATCAGGCATATTAGCCTATAATTTTCTTTCTTTGTAGCATCTTTACCTGTTTTTGGATTTAGGGTGGTCTCATAAAAAGAACCTAGAAGTCTTCCCTCTTCTTGAATATTTTTGGAATAGTTTGAGAAGGATAAGTGTTAGTTATTCTTCGAATATTTGGTAAAATTCACCTGTGAAGCCATCTGGTCCAAGACTTTTGTTTTCTAGAAATATCTTGATTACTGCTTCAATTTCATTAGTTGGAATCAGTCTATTTAGGTTTTTTTATTCTTCCTGATTCAATTTTGGAAGATTGTATGTTTCTAGAAACTTATCCCTTTCATCCAGGTTACCCAGTTTGTTGGCATATAGTTGTTCATAGGATTTTCTTACAATCCTTTGTATTTCTGTGGTGTCAGTTCTTACTTCTCTTTCATTTCTAATTATATTTATTTGGGTCCTCTCTTTATTTTTCTTGATGAGTCTGTTTAACCATTTGTCAATCTTGTTTATCTTGTTAAAGAACCAGCTCTTGGATTCATTAGTCTTTTGTATTTGTTTTTTAGTCTTGCACATATTAATGATAAAAACTCTCAGCAAAGTGGGAATAGAGGGATTGTACCTCAATATAATAAAGGCCACATATGACATATCCACAGCTAACATCATACTCAATGAGCAAAAACTAAAGGTGTTTAGTTCTTAAAATAAAGAACAAGATGGAAATGTCTGCTTTCTGATACTCTTATTCAACACAGTACTGGAAGTCCTAGCTACAACAATCAGACAAGAAGAAGAAATAAAGAGCATTCAAACTGGAAAGAAAGAAGTTAAGCTGCCACTATACCCAGATGACATGATACTGTACATAGAAAATCCTAAAGACTCCACCAAAAAAATAATAGATCTAATAAATGAATTCGGCAAAATGGCAGAATAAAAAATTAATATTCAGAAATCAATGTCATTCTTATACACCAATAATAAACTCTCAGAAAGAGAAATTTAAAAAAATAAAAAATAAGTACCCAGGAATAAATTTAACCAAAGAGGTAAAAGACCTATACTCAAAAAATTATAGGATACTGAAGAAAGAAACTGAGGAAGATACAAATAAGTGGAACCAAATATCATGTTTATGCATTAGAAGAATTAACATCATTAAAATGTCCTTACTACCTGAAGCAATTTGTAGAATCAATGCAATTCCTATTAAAATACCAATGGCATACTTCACAGATCTAGAACAAATATTCCAAAAATTTATATGGAACCAAAATAGACCCTAAATACCATCACCAATATTGAGAAAGAAGTCCAAAGTTAGAGGTATTACAATACCTGATATCAAACTATACCACAAGGTCATTGTAATCCAAACAGTACTGTCATAAGCACAGGCATATAGTTCAATGGAACAAAACGGAGAGCCCAGAAATAAACCCATGACTTTATGGTCAATGAATATTTGACAAAGAAGACAGGAGACTAAGATGGAGTAAAAACAGTCTCTTCAAAAAATGGTGGGCAAATTGGACAGGTACATGCAAAATAATGAAACTAGACCAACTTACACCATATACAAGAATAATCTTAAAATGGGTTAAAGACTCAAAGTCACAAAACCATAAAAATCATAGGCAGTAAAATCTCAGAAATCTCTTGTAGCAATTTTTTTGCCAATATATCTCCTTGGGCAAAATAAACAAAGGAAAAAATAAACAAATGACATTATATCAAACTAAAAAGCTTTTGCACAGCAAAAGAAACCATCAACAAAATGAAAAGGAATGCACTGCATGGGAAAACATACTTGCCAATGATACATCTGATAAGAGGTTAATTTCCAAACTATATAAAGAACTTATACAACTTAACACCAGGAAGACAAACAACCCAATCAAAAATGGGCAAAGGACCAGAATAGATACTTCTCCAAAGAGGGCATACAGATGGCCAATAGACATATGAAAAGATGCTCAATGTCACTAATCATCTAAGAGATGCAAATTAAAACCACAATAAGATATCACCTCACACCTGTCAGAATGGCCATCATCAGTGAATCAACATGTGCTGGTGAGAACATGAAGAAAAGGGAGCCCTTATGTACTGTTGGTAGATGTAAACTGATACAGTCACTGTGGAAAATAGTGGAGAATATCCTCAAAAAACTAAAAATGAAACTACCTTTTGAACCAGTGATCCACTTCTAGGAATCTCAACAAACCCAAAGCAATAATGCAAAAGAATATATGTACCCCTATGTTCAACTGCAGCATTATTTACAATAGCCAAGATCTGGAAACAGCCCAAGTGGCCATCAGTAAATGAATGGATAAAAAAGCTCTGGTATGTTT